>JACXGJ010004446.1:27260-45407 GCA_016801105.1 Esox niger
CATTTAGTCTCATTGCTCTCTGACCTGGCAGAAGAGGACACCCCATTTAGTCTCATTGCTCTCTGACCTGGGAGAAGAGGACACCTCATTTAGTCTCATTGCTCCCTGACTTGGCAGAAGAGGACACCCCATTTAGTCTCATTGCTCCCTGACTTGGCAGAAGAGGGACACCCCGTGCCTGGTCAAACAGTTGTCAATGGCGTATTGTCAGCCATCAAGCCCATAAAACCAGCGGCCCTCAACATGACATACTTAAGCGCCATAAATCCAATGGTGCCATTTCCTCAAACACAAGGCGGAGGCGCTTGTGTTTAGCCAAGAGGCTTTGTTCAGCTAACAGTTCAGGGCCCTGAATCCACAATAGGCTTCAAAGTAAGAGTGCTTCCACCACAAATTCATAATGATGTAAATGGCAAGAAAGAAATGAGGAAGCTGTAGCTGGGTAGGTGAATTGTATTGGAATCCACCATAGACCTCTACAGAGCCTCATTTGTTTTTCTACAGCAACCCCTTCTATGCCTCTGTGTTTTTCTTTCATTTCAAACCTGAGGAGACACATGTCTACCTCCACTTGGCAGCAACCGGAAAGCAGGCTCTTATCTTCAAGCGGAAATCTGCAAAAATGGAAGTGCTGCATTTGCATTTTAATTCATCCTCAATCACGCGTGTGTTTGTTGTTGTCTGAAATTGCCTTTTAACCCCCCCCCCCCCATTTGTAGGGTCTCTGAGACGAGCCTTAAATTCCAATCTGCCCGTTTTGACAGTATGGAGATCAGGCCTCTCTCTCACTTCTCTCCACCTTACTTTCTCTCCTCTCCCCATGCCCCCCCCATTCTCTCCCTCTCTGTATCAGTCCGCCGTCTTTCATAGCTGCCAGGGGAATTAAAATGCATCGATTTGTATTACCGATGCTGCACCACAGCAGAATGAGCTCGGTAGCCTTTGGCCACAACAGCCGCCTCACCCCCCCCCTCCAATCCCCCATCAACTCACCCAGCAGGTGTACTCCAACCTAAGCTTCTTCTGGCAGACGGACCGAACACACCAACCGCTCCCGAAATCCCGTTTCCCCCACTTAACCCCACGCTGACCACCTCGACAGTCCCGGGTTAGAACGGAGCGCCTCATAATCCCACAGCTAATCCGTCGTTCCGATCGCCCATTCACACTAGATATCTGTATTTAATCGCAGGCGAAGACTGTTCCGCGGGAGTTTTCCAAACGTGAAGAACTGGTCTTGACGTGGCCTGATGTCTATCGTCGTGCCCTATATTTCACTCTTTTTCAGCTGATGTTAATCCAGGGCGATTCGCAGACATGCTTGCATACTTTTTTTGTATGGGTTCCAGGGTGGGTTCCTCCTTGGTCGTAACAACATGGCTGACATTTCAAAGCGCTATTGACATCACCAACGCACACAGACACAGGTCTTATTTGTCCTCTAATATCCATGTATGCTGGAATTTGGTACCTACAAAAGAGGCTTATTCAAGGGGCCCAATCAATCCATTGGGCTCAGGTTTGGAGATTGGTGTAAGGCTAAGCGCCTTAGGCAGAGCCCCGTGTTGTTCTCCGCTGTGCCGGGAACCAGCTGGTGCGTACGGTAATCAATGAGCGACTGTAACGGTGCCTACGTTATCAGTGAAACGCATTCTCAGAAGCCCCCAGAACCTTTTCAAGACTTCTCTGTGGCCTCCGTGCAATGCAATTGGTCGATACAACCTGGGTCGATGGTGGGAGGGGCCCTCTGGGTAGGTTAAGCTCTAGGTAAGGACGGATCAATATTCAGTGTCAGGAGAGGGCTTTGAGGTGGCACCGAAAAATAACGACATGCAGAGCTAAATAGAGGTATACCACAACGTGTGATCACTTGCTAGGCATCGACCAGAACGTTATACAGACGTGTCCCTCAATTTTGTGTTTTATAACAGAAAAGGCAGCAATGAGATTTCTCCCTGGATTCAGCAGTTGCATTCGTTATGCAATATCAACGTCTAAGTTCTGGGGGAACCAGCTCATTGACATGACTATGATCACCCTGGCCATCTGCAGTGAATGTGACAGTTTGGACATGGAATGGGGTGGACTATTCTCCCTCGAGGAAGTGATGGCATCTTTCACACTACTCATTGCTGTCATCTGATCTGTGCGTGTGTGTGTTTTAGGTCTAAATATACTCATGGGGACCAAATGTCCACAAGAAATTGGACTCATGGGGGCCTTTTGCCGGTCCCCATGAGGCAAAAGTGAATTTCTGGCTCAGGGTTTAGGTTTAGGGTCATACCTAAAATTTATAAATTTTAAAAGTTTAGAGTTAAGGTTAGGCATTACACCTAGGTAAAGTTTAGGCATAAATGTTACTTTATTGAGGTTATGATTAGGGTTCGGTTTAGGGTTAGATTAGGGTTAGGTTGAGTTTAGGATTAGGATAAGTGTTAAGGTTAGGTTTAGGGTTAAGATTAGGGCAACCTCTGGTCCCCATGAGGTTAGCTGTACAAATTTGTGTGTGTGTCTGTGTCAACTAACTAGGGTGCAAAGGCTCTCATGAACGCCAAATTTGGAAAGTGTCACTCCACACAGTGTTATGATTTAAGTATAATGAATTTGGCCTGAATGGGTGTCCAAACCTAAACCCTGATGTGTGTTCGGTCTGTTTGTGGTTGCAAATAGTTTTTTCCCTCATTTCCCCCAATTCTTTTATGTATTTAACATTTTTATTTTGTTAATGACAGGATAGAAAGCAGACCGGGTAGTGGGAGGTGAAACGTGTATGGTTTATTTGGGTAACGAACCAGGATCCTCGTCAATGCGTGGGAGTGGGATGTGGGTTCTGGAGGTGTGACCGTTAACTCCGCGACTAGCGTCCTGTCCCAAATTATTGCTAATGGACATATTGTGGGTCTCTCCCTCTTTTGTCAAACAAGACAGTGATTGGCTCCTAAACCATTCCATTTGGCAGAATTAATTTGCCACTGGTGTTGCCAGCTCCATGCTCCAATCCACTGAATCACGGATGCCAATGAGCCAGGCTGTGTATCCTGACCTTATGGATACAGACACTTCTCCCCTTCCATTCAACCAGCCTAGAAAATATCTGTATCTGTGTATATGCATACATGCCATGTGGCCTGATCCCTCTATCCAAATTGAATAAGTCCTGCATGAGGACATTGTATCTGTTTGCTGGACTGTGAAGATACCAGTATTTATATAGGAAGTCCCCAACCCTTTCCAGGATGTTCACCTTTTGTTGTTTTACAGTTTGGGGGAAAAAAACACAAAACCTTTTCCGGCTTCATTTACCCAGAGTGACCTACAATGTCCAAGTGAGGAAAATTAATAAGAACTCTCAAAATGAATTATAATTAAAACAGTAAAATACCCTAGTTGGATGAATGAATGCCCCTATAAGTTAATACTTTATGGAACCACCTTTAGATTGAATTACTCCCATTACTCTCTTTGAATATATCTCCAACTCTGACTAGGCCATTCAAGAACAAGCCCCAGGCTTTAGGACTGGGTTTGTGGGCGGGGTTTGTGGGTTGACACGTTATGTGCTGCGCAAACGCTGAATGTTGTGCTATTCGAATAGCACCTTCTATAGGCTGTAAGGCAATAGAAGGTGAACATGTTGGAAGTATGTAGTGACACTGATGTGTCTACACCCACTATATATATATGGAAAAATTATAAACCACTGCACAAAAATTTGGAAAATGAAGTTATGAGTAACAGATGCAATTTGCTGTAATTCTAACCCTTCTGTTCCTCACTCAAAACCTTCCATTTTGATTATTTTGGAACAGAAAGAAAAAGGTGCAGTGGTCATTTCAATTTTTCCAGAGCAGTATATGTCTTTATAGAGATTTTAATTCCTTTAGAAACATGTTGTATGTCAATTTTATGTGTGCTACAAGCTCGAAAATTAAATGAGAATGAATCCTCTTCATGGGTTGTTTCCTTCCAGTGTCAGAATATTGCAATGCTGCTATCGCCTAGGCATTACATTTTTGTCCCCTGAATCAGACCCACTATCTTGGTGTTTCGAGGGCCAAGTTAGTTTTACCAACCAAACTCTACAGGACTCTGTCTCGCCATTAGACCTCTGACAGACCTGACACCATGTCAAACTTCTACCACGTGGCCCTTGGTCAGAGGAACAATCTAATTAGGTGCCCAATGATGGTATGACAACCCCATCCTCCACAAGTAGGAGAAATGTTCCATTTCAAGCAACGTATTACTGGATTAATAATACAACTCTATTATCAGCCTCCAGATAAGCAAATAAACAATTGGCAGAGAAATGAAATGAGACCATCGACCTGAAAAAGATTTGTGGGAGTTGACGGGGGGGATTTGGGTGTGTGCACGTGTGCCTGCTTGTTAGCCTGGAGGGAAGAAGAGTCATCATCAGTTGGTGGAAGAATGCTTCATCTCTAATTAGACGAGCACTTTGATTCCATTAATAACCGACGTGCTGTTCCGGAATGTTCCAAACCAATCTGATATTCCAAGTCGCCCTCTTGCATTATTTATCGCCTCAACAATTCATATTAATGATGATTGCCCAAGGACGCTGCTTGGTGTGAAATTGTATGTGAGTGGTTGGGGGGGAGCATGCACTGGAGAGGGTGGGTGGGCGTTTTCCTATGCAGTTCTGAGTGTCGGAGCGTGTGGTTCTGCTGTTCTTTAGACACGTCCTTGTAGTCTCCCCAACTGCTCCTCTCTGTGTGGTGAATGGAACCAGGACTGAACCGAGGAGACCATAATATCTTGGTGGATCATTTGTGCTGATGAGGCCCGATGTGATCTCAACGAGCCGCTCTGGTGGCTGCTCTGTGGAGCTCGGTCTCCTGTGACTGATGTGAAGGGTCAATACATCCGTCTGGCCGTCGCTTTCTGGGGTTTTGAGGGGTTCGGAAACCGCGCGTGCGTGTGCACCCGACACGAACACAGTACCCGCAACACACACTGACACGGCACGTACAACACACACTGACACGGCACGTACAACACACACTGACACGGCACGTACAACACACACTGACACGGCACGTACAACACACACTGACACGGCACGTACAACACACACACACCCTATGTATCCATTACACTGCTGCGCTAATCTGATCGGTTCCTTCTCTGGACTGGAGGGTCAGGCGTCCCATAGTGGGTCCGTGTTGTAAATAATTTTGAAGTCCCGCTCCTGTCATTGTCCTCCATTCCATTACACGGACTTGTCTAAACGCAGACAGGCGGTGTTTGTAGCCTATTGACTCGCCTAGCCTATTTTCTACACAGGGGCTAGTTATGTTTCCTGCTGATTGATTGGCTGTCGGCCTCCATCGAGCGGACAGGTCGCGGTGCCCTGTATTGACTGATGGTTCGCTGACAATTCGGACTCCCTTGCTTAGCCCTCGTCTGCACTTCCTATCTCCGCCTCCCCCCGCCCCACCCCCCTTCGCTGTCGTTCATCAATGGAATGGAGATCGATACGTCCGATAATGGCCTTTCACCCCCCCGCCCTTGATGACATGACCTGTGACAACAGGAGGTGAATTGATGCGCGCTGGTCGTCGTTCTCCCTTGGTCTTCCTGGACAGGGGGAGGCTTGGCTCGATCGGTTTGTCCCAAATGGACATGGTTTGTCTTCACTCCTCCATGGTTCCATTCATGCCTTTTTCGGTTTGTTAGCTTGTTCATCCTCCCCCTTCCTCTCCTTGTCTTCCCAACCTCCAATTTTCACCCTGACTGCCTCAGCCCCCCATTCCCCTATACTGCTTTTGGTCTCCTGCTGTATTTTGGTCTCCCAACCACCCATTCTTTGATCCTATGTCAATTACACAATCACTAAAAAGGTATTTGCAGAGTCGGTTTTTGGGTGAAAAACTGTGACCGTTTTTTTTTGGTTGTGATGTTGGTATAATGTCTTGATCTTTCTCTTGCCTAGAGTTGTATCTCTGTACTTTGTATTTTTGGTTTAAACTCTCACGCTCGCTCACCCTCTCTAATCCTTCCTCTCACTGAAATCAGGACTGTCAAGTCAGTCTGACTGCTGTTTTCTATTCCTCCCATCTAACTGATGTAGACTTGGGACAGTTAATTGTTGCAATTCTTTGTCTAGTAGATCAGACCAGGCCACCAGTACACCAGACCCTGTTGTGTGACTCCATCCTGAGCCTGTCTTCTGTGTCGTCACGCTGACACGTGCATTGGCCGGGTGCCTCTGTTTACTGCTGAGCAGAGCTGATCAACCTGCTCCTTGTCTTGTTGATACAGTGCAGCACATTGTAGCTGTTTCTACCAGCCCTGCAGGCTGCCCTGAAGGAATGATGAAAGCGCCTGTGTGCGTGCGTGCCCGTGTGCGTGCCCGTGCAATAGGAGCGTTTGCATTATTTCAGTACGTAGGCAGAAGGGTGGGTGGGTTGCATCCCGGTGACGCTTCTGGTACCGAATTGCTGCTGACCTGAATAAGCAGGGGAAATGTACAAAACTAGCCTGTTGGAATTCCCTTCCTCCCATGTCGGGCCTCTGCGTCGGGCCTCTGCGTCGGGCCTCTGCGTCGGGCCTCTGCGTCGGGCCTCTGCGTCGGGCCTCTGCGTCGGGCCTCTGCGTCGGGCCTCTGCGTCGGGCCTCTGCGTCGGGCCTCTGTGTGTGTGTGCATGTGTGTGTGTGTGTCTGGCTGCGGGTGCTATTCAGTCAGTCGTCAGGTTAATCGTGGAGGAGATGGAGAGATAGACGGGTGGAGGGTGGGAGGTAGAGACAGTCTAATTTCATCTAAAGTGGGTTTTCAAATTGAACTAGAGGGAAAACAAAGTCAGCACAAAAAACCTGAGCGATGGACTCATGTTTCCACGCTGTCCTCTACTTCTCATTAATAACTGAGGAGAGCGTGGGTAAATTGGGAGAGGAGGAGGTAGGCGGAGTTGCAAAAGTGAAAATGGGGTGATTTGGAGGTGGCATGTGATGTATTTTTGAAGACTTTTAAGAGGTAGGATTTCCTGATTTATTGGAAGATGGGCTGGGCCTGGTCCCACCTTGCACAGAGTTGGGACAACGTAAGGACATCAGCCTTGTCTGGCAGGCCTTCCCCCAGATCTGTCTTGTCCAGACTGAGGTTGAGGGGTGACATCCCAACAGGGGAGGTCCACCAGGTAGGCAGAGATGCGTGTCTCCATTGGCTGTCGGAACAGTGACAAAGTCCCATCCCTGGATTTAAGGTATCACCGCCATACTGCAGATAATGATGAAAGGAAGCACAGAAAAGTGCAGAGGCATCCAATTATGTAGCTAAAAAAAGCTCTTTGACTTTTCAAACACTGCAGAAAGCAAAGCGTACGATTCTGCATTTCCTTCCTGATGCAGCTACTTACTGTTGTGTTGTCTGTTCAGCCCAGCCTCTCTTGTGTTCCTGTCGACTCTTGTGCTTTGATCTAGAAGAGTTGCTAGACTTTGGTCAAATAATTTCTCTGCGTTCATTCAACTGTGGGACTCTCCACTGAAAAAAAAACATTGCCACAGCGAAAAAGAATATAGAAAGATTTCCTCAGAAGCGCACTTTGATAATTTTAGAACAGTCCACATTGTTTTCCCCCTTCAAAA
Organism: Esox niger; assembly: GCA_016801105.1. Lineage (NCBI taxonomy): Eukaryota > Metazoa > Chordata > Actinopteri > Esociformes > Esocidae > Esox > Esox niger. The sequence continues at coordinate 34,869 of JACXGJ010004446.1, forward strand.
TATGTGAAGAATGGAGAAACCAGACAGAACAATACTTGTTTACCTACAGTGGGTTGTTTATTGTGTTCCACAGGTGAGATGAGCGCTGGTGTTCTGCAATTCACCTTGAATACATAGGAGATAGCGGGGCTTAATATAGCATGCATCATTTACACAGTAACTCGGTGTGAAACGCCACCCTATCTCAATGGTTTCGGTGTGAGGTAAAAGATGTTGAAATGGATAAAGATTCAAGTAACCACAGTGTCCACCTGGAATTGTGCTGGGTAAATAGGCTGTGAAGTTTCTGAAACCCTGGTCCCAGTGGGCTTCATAACCCAGGCAATAACCCTGGAGGGCAGAAAAAATGTTGTGCTCATAAGTTTGCATACCCTGGCAGAAAGTGTGACATGTTGGCATTGATTTTGAAAATATGACTGATCCTGCAAAGTCTTTTATTTAAGGATAGTGATTATATGAAGCTTAGTTGTTTGGCTCCTTAAATCATAATGAAAACAAAAATCACCCAAATTGCCCTGATCAAACCCTTGAATGTTTGGCTTTGATACAGACACAAGGTGACACACACAGGTTTAAATGGCAATTAAAGGTGTATTTCCCACACCTGTGGCCTTTTAAATTGCATTTAGTGTTTGTCTATGAATAGGCAATGAGTTTGTCAGCTCTCACCTGGATGCACTGAGCAGGCTAGATACTGAGCTATGGGGAGGAGAAAACAACTGTCAAAAGACCTGTGTAACAAGGTAATGGAACTTTATAAAGATTGAAAATAATATAAAAAAATTATCTTGTAAAAACGGATTAATGCAGCAGTTATTTGAAGATACAGACAGAAAATGTGAATTATTCTGCACACAAGCTGTGCATGGGACACTTGGACTTTCTAGCATGACAGTAACCCTAAGCACAAGGCCAAGTTGACCCTCCCGTGGTTACAGCGGAAAACTGCAAAGGTTCTGGATTGGCCTTCACAGTCTCCTGACCTTAATATCATCAAAACACTCTGTGGAGTTCTCCAATGTACGGTTCATGCAAGACAACCAAATACTTTGGACCTGGAGGCATATTGCCTAGACGAATGGGCAGCTATACCACCTGCAAGAATTCAGAGCCTCAGACCACAATTACAAAAGACTGCATGCTGTCATTGATGCTAAAGGGGACAATACACAGTATTAAGAACTAAGGTTATGCAGACTTTTGAACAAGGGTCTGTAAAAAAAAAATCTTTGTTGCAATGTTTTTTTGTGACTGTACCATTCTTTTATGACCTACAGATGAATGTGAATCCCATAAGAAATAAAATACATGTGTTTTGCCTGCTCACTCATGTTTTCTTTACAAATGGTACATACATTACCAACTATCCAAAGGTATGCAAAGCTTTGAGCACAACTGTACATTTTGAGTGTGATTTCTGGGACTGGATTTATCAATAAACTCATCACTAAAATATGTGCGATCTTGGGAATGCTTCAACCTATTACTTCATAGCAATTATGTTGTTTTACTTTGTGTGAAATGTGATAATTGGTATCGCTTATAGTGGTGGTTCCCAACTCCTGTCCTCGAGTAACCCCAGCAGAATACATTTGTTGTTGCCCCAGACAAGCACTCCTGATTCAACTGTACACATGAATTGGGTGTGCTTGTCCAGGGCTACAACAAACATGGATGCTGATGGGGTTTGTGGAGGACAGGAGTAGGCAACCGCAGACCTACAGAATACATAATAACTTGGATAAATGTATAGGTTGTACAAAAGGATGAAGTGCCATTTCAGACAACACATCGCAAAGTAACATGACTGGCTCAGCTGTCCGGCGGAACTACTTCCATCAGTTAAAAACAGATGTGACTGGTGAAATGAAAACCTCCGTCCTTTGAGGATGCACGAACTGACCCTCCCGCTGCCAACCCTGCGTTCTCTTCCTACGCCGGCCGGTTAAATAATGCATCCTCCTGCTCTGCTGGGCCTGTAGGAAACGGATGGCACCGCGACGGCGATATCGCCTCAATAATGCAGCAGTCATCCGAAAGGCTTAGCAGGTGGATTCCTCTCAGCCGGAAAAGCTGCGCCGACACGCTGCGCCGCGACGACGCTCCGCCATTGGTTTGTCGGTGACATTTAAAACGAAACGCCTGGAACAAAAAGGTTAAGTCTCCCAGTTGTCACAGTGACAGGAGCGCCTATTCGGCGTCTTTGATCTTCCCATCGTCTTCGTGTGGTGGAGACTGTTGTAATGAATCATTTATTATCAATCCAATATGGCCTATAGCCTTGTGAGTATTTAGCGCACTCGCTCCGCTGATCGACCCGAGCTGGGGCTCGGTGTTCCTGGGCTCGATTGGTATGCGCTGTACTGCACACGTTTGTCAGCATGCGTCTCTCTTTGGATGCAATGCGATGCATCAAATATGCAGTTTTTTATAGGTCAACCTTCGCCTCAGCACTTTCCATTTCACATCATCTGGCCATGGCCCCAGCAGTTCTAAAAAAAATCTTTCTCGCCCTGTTTTTTTCTTTCTGTGATTGCTTACTTCTCTGTCTCTCTCCTGTCTCTCCTCTGTCTCCTTCTTTCTGTCTGCTTCTTCCTGTCTGCTTCATTCTGTCTGTTTCTCTCTCGCTGCCTGCCTCTCTGGGTTATGTAAGCACATCCAGCAGCTCAGTGCGCCTTGACAGGGCTTGAGCCGGAGGCTTTCCTCCGCTCTGGGTCTCCTCCTGTCCCGTTGTTCCTCTGAAGCCAGGCCATTAGTGCACAACACTGCCAGCCAGCCATGGACAGAGACATCTCCTGTACTGACAGAGGGGAAAATGTACACCCATTTCCCCCATTTGAAACTGTATTGAGATGTAGCAAGTTTAGCTTCGTTTTGGGACTGCAGTGAAAATGTTATACATCAGCCACTTGGGAACTGTTGTCTTATTTCAGTCAAACCACTGCAGCAAGGTGCCACAGCGCTCATTATTGCATCTGTAGCGTTTCGCCCCGGTGCCACCCTGGTGCCCATCATTAGGCCCTGGCACAGGGGCGCCGCCACTATATAACAACCCACCGGCGGAGTTGATCCGTAGACGCCTGGCAGGCTGCCTCAGCGTTTCCTCAGTGATTGGCGCCGAAATGAAACCCGGCACTGCTCTCTTTCTCGCTCCCCTGACTACATCAGCTCCAGACACTCAATTACTCCCCTTTAAGAATCCCCCTCCCAAGCGAGGGGGGGAGCAGAAAGAAAAAGCTTCTCTGTTCAAATAGACAAAAGAAATAAAATGGTGACTCGCGAAAAGCTTTACTGTAGTCCTCAGGTGACTGTGAGAACCGGTTCGTATTCACCAAACTCCTGAGTCAGCGTATCAATTCAGGGTTGTTTTCCCACCACTTCGCGTGAGAATGAACGACTGATAGTCTATGTACGAGGGGGACCTAGCTCATTTGGTGGAGAACCTGCAACTTAGTGGGTTTGAGTCCCAACACTTCTCCCGTATAAAATGTATGCACCAACACTCCCAGGTGTTTTGGATCAGAGCTAAATCATCGTTTATTATTATTGTTTGCGGCAGAGACCGTCTTTCTACGGAGCATTCGGAGCTGGCAAGAAAAGCACAGACGGTACCTCTGAACAGGTGGCCATTTATATTCAAGAGCGCCGACAGCCATCCGCCTGACCTATCCAGGCATAAGGAAAGCACTCCAGTGGCTACAATGGGAGAGGGACATGGGCGGAGGAAGACAGAGGGAGAGATTGGGGCGGAAAGGAGGGACAGAGAGTGAGACTTGGGTTCGAGAGATCTCTGTGAGGGCGTGAATGAATTAATGAGAGATTTGAAAAAGCGGTGCATGGTCTCTCCACGTGGAATGTCAATGAGCCTAGCAGCAACCCGTCCAAACACAGGTGTGTGTCTGTCTCTTCTTGCTTGTATCTTACGCACATCGCTTTCTTCATTCAAATATCCGCTCTTGTGCGACCGCGTTTGTTTTTCTACAGCGGCCGCATGCATTTCGGATGTGCGTCTCTCCCCCTCTTAGTGTCGTCCTATTAAAGGGATAATTTGTGGACAATAGCCGTTACCCCCGGGTCTTTGTCCTGCCAGCCTGCCTGCCAATCGCAGCCTCCTCTCTGTTGCTGAGCCCCGGGCATTCTGGCATGAATGCGGCAGCCTGATAAGTTGCTCTCGGGTTGCGGGGAGGACACCGGCACAACATGTGTGGATAATCCTCTCCATTGAACTTTATGGGGCTCATTTCATAATTCGCCCTTTCACTGGGGATTCTGGGAGGGGAACGGTGACGGTGCATGTGCCCGCGCCCGGCTCTTAAGGAGATTAGCCCCGGCACCAGTTAGCTGTCTGCTTGGTTGCTGACTCTTGTCGGTCCTTGTAGATAAAACATCCTCTTAAACTCTTCCATCTGTGGCTTTCGCCTCAATGTAGACATGTTGTTTAAAGGAGAGCAACACACACACACACACAGAGCGAGTGGGAGAGTAAATGGTGACAAAGGACGTTGACCCTTTTAGGCCAATATCTCCAAGTTAACAGGACATTGCTCCAGTTTAGAAACCATTGAAAATGAGCTCTGGGTCCATTTATTGAACGGCGGTCTGTTGGCATGATGCTGCCCCGCCCATGTCTTTATCCTCAACAGTTAGCCACGCAGGAATATCAGGTCCGTGTCAGCGAGGCCAAATAACTCAATTTAACTGCAAGCGCTTGAAGGAGGCACAAGGGCTTTTCAAGATGTAGAGTGTGAAATGGGGGGGCACTTACTGGCTAAATAGAACAAGGACTCTCTCTTCAGTTCATTTGTGTGTTTAGCACTAAATGCCCTTCTGGTGAATGTCAGCCGGTGCTGGCTGGCTGGTCGGCTGGAAGAAAGGGCAGTTTCCATCTACTCTGTCCCTGATGGAGATGAGACTTTTATGCCGTCTGGTCTTGGTGATAGACATCAGAGTGGCCTCTTCAAGAGCTGTTTAGTGTGCAAGGTTAGATTAACTGTTGTGTATACTCCTTGCTTTATCGCCATGGAAACAAGATTACCAGCATATTTCTTGCTTTGAACAGTCTGTTTTGATGGATGTCTCCATACTTCCTGTCAGATCCTCTGAGTGGAAGGTAATGAATAGGATCCACGTTACCTTAGACTGTGAGGACAGCCAGCTTTCCTGGGGTTGGGCACGAAACATGACATTGAATTCAGAACATAAAATAGTTTACGTTGAAAGCTGGGGTTAAGAAGCAAGAATTCTTGCATGTAAATGTTAGAGAGCCGAAATGCATGAAACGAAACAAATGATTTGGTACCGTTGAAATGCCGTTGTGTTGACTGGTACGGTTCGCTTTGATCCTATCATCTTTTAAGGATGCAAGCCAGCCCCTTTGAAAGTGGATCCACATCAAAAAACAAGAAGCTTTGTGGCTTTTCTCTGATCTCCACATTGTCAGAAACTAAATGATAGGCAATTAATTCTGAAATGACCCTCTTGGAAGTCTCTGTTTAACTGTTGATAATGGTTATGTCCATTACAGTACATTAGTCAATTGCTACAAAGAGAAGTGTTTCTAGTGATCTCTCTCTTTCCATGTCCCTCTTCCTCTCTCCCTCCTTCCATGTCTCCCTCTCTCTCCCTCCCTCCATGTCTCTCTCTTCCTCCCTCACTCCCTGTCTCTATTCTCTTCCTCTCTCTCTGATGCCTTTTAGTCTGACTTTGGTAGGATTATTCCTAATAGTCACTCTGAGGAGAATACACTTTTGACTGATTGACTACGGCTTCCAGATAGCTTTTTTCCTGTCGCCCTGTCTGTCGCCCTGTCTGTCTGACTCTTTGACGTTTTTTATGACTGCCTGTTGTTCTGCCTGACTGTCTCTCTGTTCTGCTGTTATCATCAGTGACGCACAGTCAGGCCCACGCCACTCTGGTGTAAAAGGGGGAAACATCTCTCCATCGATGTATGCAACAGCAAAAAAGGAAAAAAGTGAGAGCTGCCCAAGGCACTGACATGGCACCCGCCCCACACACACCCACTCACAAAAATATGTTTAATATCAGTGGATTGTCATGCTGGGCTTGCTGTCCAAGGTCCTGAGATGGCAGTTAAAAAAACTGAATTAACCAGGGCTGCTGTGTGTCATATGGTATCAATATTCTATAAGCGCTGTCCAAGGTTCTGAAGAAACTGAAATTGCAGTAGTCAGACTACTTAAGTATTTGATGGATACTGGAGAATTGCTGTCCAAGGTCCTGAAAGGCACTTTAGCTGTAAATAGGAACGGAGGTTGTCATATCTGCGAATGAGCTGTCCAAGGTCCTGAAAAGCAGTTTGGCTGTATGTAGGAGCTGTGAGGTGGGCATTGCTTGGGAATGTGCTGTCCAAGGTCCTTACGTCAGTTCAGCTGTGATACTGAGAATGGGCTGCCAGAGGCCCTGGAATGTTATCTGTCCATGCAACTAAAAGGAGTGTCTAAGTAAGAAAATAAACTAATGGACTCAAACAAGGTATAAAGGGTGTAGAAATAATGATCCACATGTAGCAATTTAATTCTCTTTGATAATGTCCTTCAGTCATAGGATTCTCAATATGGAACTAAATGTATTTGCATTGCTGTTCAACGGATTTGGTGATTTAAGTGAAACATTTTGGAATTTTGTTCCTTCATCTAATAAATGGACTGATATTATTTTCGGTAGTTTAGCAAATGTATGGTCATGAGAATATCCGCGTGTGACCGAGAACCTAGTTCAGACCTGCAGCTCAAATCACTGGAGAACCACTGATAAAAACACCCTTTGTGTTGCTTTAGCAGCAGCTGTGGACAGGTTAAAGTTATGGAATAAAATCATGTCTTACGAGCTTAATTCCCAAACAGATGGCATCGCTGCACTTACAATAATATTTCATGGCTTGGAAATATTATGCCACGACTGCGCTTTTGTAATTCGCCAAATCCTAAAATGTTACGGGGAGCGTTATTACTTTAAGTGCTGCCTTACCAGAATGTCATCACATCATTTTCTTCTAATGGCCCGCCTGTGGGCGTATCGCAAGTTAATTTCAAGGGAAAATCAACACGGTGGCTCTTGCCCTTCATCCTGTTTCATGAGCTGATGGGCACTGGGTCCCCTTTGCTTAAAATCTCTGCATTTGGGGGCCTGGTTTGTTCTTGCTGCAGAGGTTCAATTCCAGCCCACTGCAGTATCAGCACATTCCATATCCTCTGTCCTTCAAGCATAAAATACCCCACAAATGTATCAAAATCATTTAATTTGACTCATCTAAGCGCCCTGTACCATCTTTGCCACTGTAATGTGTGTAATCAGATAGTATACGTTATTTTAACAATGCCAGACTGGGCTTGGGTTCTACATTGGGCCTCACTCCCTCTTTGGGGCCCCTGGGGGGGCATTATGAGAACAAGTCAGCCAAGAGAGAACAAGTCCGGTTGGGAGCCGACCGACATGATCCCGTCTGACGACGAGATCGCTTCATATGTTCTAATATAATTTACCTTTCTGTCACCTTACTTTTCTAGTGGTGCTGCTGAACTCGAAAGAGACCCAGGCCGAGCTGGGCTGGACCTCCTACCCCTCCAACGGAGTGAGTGTGCCTGTCATGTTTTTCTGTATGTCTGCTCGTGTTCCGCTGTGCTTTATCAGGGTTTGTGACAGGCATGTCGTGCGCGTTTGTGAATATCTACACTGGCTATTTTTGTTCTGTACGCTAGGCCTGCTAGCTCCGACACCAGGTTCACTCCCCTCACTTTAGTTGGTGTCGTTTCAAGGAGCACTCAGCCCGGATGGACTGTGTGCGGGCCCACCCTTCTCCCTCCCCCTCGCCGTCCATCCGCATACTCGCTCTTCTGCTCTCTGGCAGAATAAAACGGAGCTCATCACATCATACGCTAATCGATGGCCTAATCCTGTACAGGACGTCCGCGGAGAAAACAGCTAGACACTGGATGCCGCATAAATTGTCCCCTCCGCTATTGATTTGGCTTGTAAAAACCACACGCTAAGTTACGAGTGGAAGATAAATGATGGCCGATGGCGGGACATTTTTAAGAATTACTGAAGATGAAGTGGTTTTTGAAGTCCCTTGAAGTCACATTTGCCTGGAGTTTTGTCGCTGAACTGCAAGACCTATAGATGATTTATTGTGCTCTTTATCATCCGATGGGGCTTGTAAGAGACCTTGTTCCGATATGAACCAGAGATAAATGGACTTGTCCAGTTCATAGACTTCAGCCAAACTGCCTAGGATGAAACCTGTTATATTATATGGAATATGTTATATAACACCAACCTGAGTTCAGTTATTGATATTTTAAACGGGTTACCAAAGCAATAATTGTTTTGTAATACCTGTGTTATACGGTCTCAAACCACGTCAGAAAATTTAGCACGGTTTGTGATTCTCCATCCATCGATCCACTCATATATACATCTACGATCCCATCATCTATCCCAGGGGTGTCCAGACAGTTCCACGGAGGAACCGTGTTTCTACAGGTTTTCGCTCTCACCTTGTACTTGATTGACTAATTAGGTTAGTAATTGGTGAGTATCTACCTTCATCTGGTTGTTAAGGTGTGAACTGGTAACCAATTACATCAAAAACCTGCAGACACACGGCCCTCCGTGGAATGGTTTGGACACCCCTGATTTATCCACACATGTATACCTCTGTAATCCTGTCATCTATCCAGACATATATACATCGATGATCCCATCATCTATCCACACATGTATACCTCTGTCATCTATCCATACATATATACAGCTCCGGAAAGAATTAAGAGACCACTGCACCTTTTTCTTTCCTTTCCAAACAAATCGAAAAGGAAGGTTTTGAGTGAGGAACAGAAATTTTAACATTTTTGAGACTACTGCAAATTGAACGCTTCTTGTGTGATGGAAATTTCATCGATAAATACTCTTAAAGGAGTAAGACAGAGACAAACTTCTCTTGGCACAATTAGCAGTTTATTTGCAAATGGAGAGACACGTCAAACGCTTACAGAATAACAATTTGAGGAGCCTCTAAAGTAAATTACATGAACAGCTCGTATTTATTACAGTTAAAAGGGGTGTGGCAAGATGCTACCCATGAATCTTAGGTCATACAGGTGGGCGGGTAGTCCCCCAACCTTCCTGCCATAATGTTTACTGTTGTGTTTACCTAAAGGGCTAACTACCCCTACCTTCCCCCACAGAGGTGACCTTTTCAACTCTTGAAGAGAACTTACAGCATCTGGACAAACAATAGATGCCCTGTTGGGTTATACAGATGCGCACATCAATGAGCAACCCTATTATCTGCCGATACCAGTCAATGATGCCCCCAGGCAAATTCAAGATCCCTCTCCTACATTTCCCAAGGAACAAAGGACAGATACCCCTACTCAGAATATCTAATGATCCTCTGTATTATATAGACGTGTGTCACAGCCAGAGACCAGAGTTACATACTAGGTAATAGATAAGCAAAGATTAGTTAAGAAATTGCCACAACACTGGTCCTCACTCAAAACTTTCCCTTTCACCTTTTTGGAAAAGAAAGAAAGATTAAGGTGCAGTGGTCTCTGTACATCCCTCTTTCCCACCAGCCCTCATTCTATCCAACCCATCCATGAATGTAGGTGTTCATTGATGGTACCTCCATCTGGCCATCCCCGACGTGCAGAATCTGGGTGTCATCTTAGACCTCTCCATTGATCACCACCTCCGTACCATTTCCCAGCCACTGGTCCCGGTTTACAAGCAGATCATTGTCCTACAACAGCCCACGATGCAGATGAAATGCACCCTGGGAAACGATGTGTCAAGCAGCGTCAGGCTAAGAGTGTACAGGGAACTAGTGTAGACGAACGACAACAGAGTTTATCCTGACCATGTGACCTTACCAGGAAAACCTGCCCAACCTGATATCTATTAACCAGCACAACCCACCGAGTCACACGCGCCATAATACATTTTAACATACTCGGTTGTTTGGCAACTAAATCCGTTTTGCCTGCTACCATCCAAGGGAAACTCTAACAACCATGTGGCTGCCCCCCCCCAAGCCCCCCCCCCAACACACACACACACACACACACACACACACACACACAATCTGTTCTTTATTTACCCTGATGAATCAGAATATGGTGGCGGCCATTTGCATTGTCCCCTCCCCGTGCTTTACGGCTCTATATGCTCACCGTAGCATTTCCCTCTGTCACGGGAGGAGTGAGGATACAACCATTCAGCCACTTTCTCACACATTGTCATGTTTGTGTACGTGTCCGTGGAGACACTGACGCACCCATACCCAAACATGATAATGTGTATGTTTGTGTACGTGTATGTTTGTGTACGTGTCCGTGGAGACACTAACGCACCCATACCCAAACATGATAATGTGCATGTTTGTGTACGTGTCCGTGGAGACACTAACGCACCCATACCCAAACATGATAATGTGCATGTTTGTGTACGTGTCCGTGGAGACACTAACGCACCCATACCCAAACATGATAATGTGCATGTTTGTGTACGTGTCCG
>JACXGJ010004447.1:0-45361 GCA_016801105.1 Esox niger
CAGGGATTGACTCCCTCACCTACACACCCACACAAACACAGGGATTGACTCCCTCACCTACACACCCACACAAACACAGGGATTGACTCCCTCACCTACACACCGACACAAACACAGGGATTGACTCCCTCACCTACACACCCACACAAACACAGGGATTGACTCCCTCACCTACACACCGACACAAACACAGGGATTGACCCCCTCACCTACACACCCACACAAACACAGGGTGTGTAGGTGAGGTGAAGTATGCATCTGTGCATGCTTTTTGGGTCAGGATAGACAAAAACTTCACTGGATACAACCCTCAGTATATGTTATAGTAAGCCTAAAATATAATGGTTCACGGTTATTCACGGTTATATTGTGACTATTTCTGATAGATTTTCTAAGTACGCATCTGTGCATTGCTTTTTGGAGTATTATAGGCTAGATCACAATTCCTTGGGCTGTAAAAGAGTAAGGGTTTCCAAATTCCAAAATTCTCTCGGTTTTTCACTTGACGAGTGAAAGTCAGTTATCACCTATATACAGTTTATGTAACAATGTCATTCACAAATGAAAGAAAAACTAACACTATTGTGCCATGAAATGAAATAGCTTTAGCAGTGTAAGGTTTATCTTCAGTCTTGCTCAATTCTTATGACTATTCCAACTAGCAAGTTGGTAGACACTAGTAAGCCTATTAGTAACTAATAAGCCGTTAAAATGGCCAGTGTCAAAAGCCATAATGTTCATAAATGTTTGTGGTGGAAGTAAACTTTATAAGGAACCTTAGTCAGTTTAACACAATGCTTCATGGTGTCTAGCGAAATATTCAAACTTGGCATGATGTTAATGTGTAACAAAATGATCTAATGTCCAGACGCTATACCAACACCTGGTAAGTGTGTAACTCCCTGGTGTAGTGGTTGAAGACATAGCCTCTCGTGGGGTAGACCCAGATTCGAATCCAGTGAAGGCAACAACAGTTTTCACTTCTAATCGTGGGCCAGCTGAACGAGGCTTGCCTGTTTCTTTTTCTGGTTTATTTCTAATTGTGCAGATTGTACTGTTATGGAATGCAACATGTTTATAACTCCTGGACTGTTTCCTAATTCCTTACCATCTGTTCATCTTCCACCCTCTTTTGGGAAACACTTTGAGGTCCCTTTCTCAGAAAAAGCTTATACACATAAAACATGGTAATGTCTTTGTACTTTGCAACAATAGCTTTAGCAGCACGTAGTTTCATCCACTAGTATGTTGCTTGAATGGACCGGGTCCAAACATGATAATGGTTCCTATTTTCCAACCAACGGTCCCAGAACGTGAGGCCGGGTCACACTTTCCATACAGCAGCAGGTGCGCAAGACATCATTAATTAAGCTGCATCATTAATTACAACATTGCTCATGAAAAATAAACTGTTAATGTATGTAGTGTTTGTGGTTAACTGTCCGCAGATTCTTCGTTAACACAAGGACCAGCTTGATCAATAGGTGCACTTGCCTAGTTAGGATTTGTCTTTGAAACATACCATAACAGTCCTATGGGAATTCATATCTGCCCAGAAGAACTGCAATAACAAAGCTTCACAGGGCCATGTTCAGCCAGGTGGCCCAAAGCCTCTACGGTGTGTGACAAAGTATTAGTATCTGCTTAAGATTAGTATCTGGATGAAGTGCACAGTACCGCGCTTTGCAGTATTCTTAGGTGCATGCACAGACACATACTGTTTGTTTACTTTAGTTTTCTGAGAAGAAGCCAGTAGACATGATTTACAGGTTTTCAAACATGATACACTAATACAATGATACACATGCAAAATATAAAATGGATGATGTAGTGTAGGACAGCAGTGGCATCAGACCGGGGGATAATGAGTACTATTAGATGTAGGTCCCTAACATGTAGAGGGGCCCTCGAAAATGTTTGAATCTTCAATAAAGAGAGAAGGGGCCCTCAGAGACCTCCTATGTAGAGGGCCCAGAATTATGTGATACATCCCCCAGTTACCCAGTCTTTGATTAGCAGTTGCTCTCCATTTTCCATTTCTATCTTAAATTAGCATAGGAGATAAGATGTCAGGGTTGCTTCCGCATGTGTTCAAGAAGTAGAGTTGGAGCAGGGGTACTGATGATGGCCCAGCAAGACTTACAGGAGAAAGTGGGGTGGTATGGAGATGAGGAAGATTCGGAGTACGTAGACATTGGCTGTGTGATATATCTGTCGGCTAAAGCAGGTCATCAGAGTTATAATGTACACACATGTTGATCTAAACTACAGGCTGATTTACTCAGATTGTCTTCTGTGTACATTTTTGTCATCTATAAATAGTTTCAATCGAAAAGCAATTTTAAAAAAAAATTGTGCTCCAAGATACAATGACAGATTTGTTTTAATGGTGCAGAGCAATCATTTCAAAACATGTCTATACATGCAAGCAACACTCCCTACAATAAACTTAATACATCCAGGAGTCTTTGGTAGGCTAAGGATGACACAAAGTGAGATTGGGGGAAAAAGCTGTCGAGCCAATAATACAGCAACATCATCAGGTAATTTCCTTCAATGCAACAGCATTTTAAAATAGAAATTACTCTAGATTATATAGGCAATAATAACACTATAGGCCTGCTATTTTTGCACTCCCAGACAAAGCCCTGATAGTGTTGTCAAGAACTATAGCCAAAGGTTGGATAAGGAAGCTGGTAGCCGGTCGTTGTGGTCTGTAGCAGAAGCGACAATAAAAAATTCTTAATACTGCTTAAAAAAAAACACCACCACTGCAGTACAGGAGAACAGAATGGAAGACATCTGTGGGGAGGTGATAACAAGTGAAAAAACAAGAAGACCAAGCTGACATTTTAGAAATTCACAAACACTGTTGCCAGGTCAAGCAAAAAGCTCCAGAAAACGACAACTCAAAACCTGCCCAACATGCCTAAACTCGCCCTACTTTTTTGTGTACAACAGAGGACTTGACACAGTTATCCAATGTGCCTCCATAGTTTGAATGCAAAAATATAGTTGGGCTCAAAATTTTGCATACACTTGGGGAATTGGTCATATACAGCTTAGAAAAAAATTAAGAGATCACTCCACTGGAAAGATTTAAATGAGGAACAGAAGCGTTCTATTTGCAGTGGCCTTTTAGTTTTAACCCTTCGGTTACTCAAAACCTTTCTTTTAAAGTTTTTTGGACAGAAAAAGGTGCAGTGGTCTCTTAATTTTTTCGGATCGGTATGTACCATTCGTATAGGCTATTCGTAGAGAGGCTATAGAGACGGCTCTTAGGGAAAGTGCAACCGGGCTACAACTCGATGGTGCAATCGTAGGGCCTATGCGGTGGCAGGGAAAGCGCACCTTGCACATTGAACACCTGCCCAATGTCGTGATAGGCGGTGGGCACCCCGGTCAGGTCAGGTGGCCGGGCACTGGCGGTTTGACCACGCACGGTTTGCGGGCAAGCCGCTCGCAGGCAGTCGTCATGGCAGTTAGAGCTCCACCTGACTATCCTACATGCTGCCTAGTTGATGACGAGGTTATGTTTGACTAGCCAGGAGTGTCCCAAAATCTGCGTTATGTGGGGGGAGCTGCTGATTAAGAGACGGATAGTCTCTGAGTGATTTCCAGATAGTAGCAGTTGGACGGGTTCAGTCCGGGACATGAGCGTAACCAGTTGGCTGCCGTCCAAAGACACAGCTTCAATGACCTTCTTTAACAAATCTGTGGAGAGCCCCAGCTGGGAGACAAAGATGGAATCTAAAAAACTTTCGTCAACTCCGGAGTCAATCAGGGCTTGAATCTTGAGACGCTGACCGTTAGGGTAACGTAAAACGGGATTCGGGAACAGGAGAGTTCTGTGATTGGGCTCTCTAGTCATCTCCCGGCAACTAGTTGGTCTGCCGATTTGCTGACCTTTTGGGGATAGGTGGCGATGTATTGCCCCGGACGGCCACAGTAAAGGTAGCTGTGGCTCTCCCTCCGTCTAGCCGGAAACGGCCCAGTCGCACCGGCTCGGGACCGGGTGACTTCGACTCGCCATCCGTGCTCTGGGGTGTAGCGGACGCTTGATGAGGGGACCTGCCCCCAGTCTCTGATTGTCTGGGTGCCTGTGGCAGCGGGAGTGTTCCTCGCTGTCTCTCTCTATTACGCTTCCAAGCTTGGTCGTCCATCCTTATGGTCAGGGCAATGAGACTATCCAGGTTGTGTGGTTCAGGGTAGGAGACTAGCTCGTCCTTTAAGTGTTCGTTGAGGCTGTTAGTCAATGCCGCCTGCAATGCTTCTCCATTCCACCCACTCTCAGCTGCCAGTGTGCGGAACTCAACAGTGTATTCGGCTACGCTACCCTGGCACAGAGCAAACATACAGGCAGAGGCATCCTTTCCTCGGACCGGGTGGTCAAACAGTTTGTGCATCTCATCCGTGAATGAACTGCAGGACTGGGTCGTCGGATCCTGTCATTCCCACAATGCTGAGGCCCATTCCTTGGATTGTTTTGTTGTGGGACAACAAAACAATCCATTTTGGCACTGTCTGTGGCGCAGGTCCGTGGCTGTAGTGCAAAGACAAGGCAGCATTGTAGGAGCGAATCCCAAATTCCCGTTGTACCTTTCAGGGGTGGGAATCCAAGGTTCAGGCTCCAGGGAGGGTGCCAGTCTGGGCTCTGGAGGTGTCGGCGTAGGTAAGGCTGTGGGCGCGACCGTGGGAGCTCTGTATGTCAGTGATGCTCACAGAAGGTGCTTGTAGCCTGCCCATGATTTCTTGGAGCGCCGTCTGGTGCTGGCGCCCTGGGAGGTCACTGCCTGGCGCACGGTGTCCAGATCCGCTGGGTCCATGGATGGCCGGATCATACTGTCAGGGGTGCGGCAGGTAGAAGTCAGGGAACTCGGGGACTGGCAGAAGGTCGGTCTGGTGGGAGTCTGTAGTCAGAGGACACGACAAACAGCAGACAACACAATAGACTCGGACAAACAGAAAGTGGATTTACGAGAAGCTAAATAGTGAAGAGTACATGCGAATATAGACCATGATCCGGCAGGGGCGAGTCGTCAGGGATCCATCGAAATACTGTTGGTGATGAGGCAAGTGAAATCAGGTGTGATCGCTGATTGGGGACAGGTGTGAGAGTGGATGATGGAGATCAGGTGTGACGATCTCAGCCCAGGGAGGCAAGGCCGGGCCTCAACGTGGATCACGGAGGCGGGGACATGACAGTTCGAAGAAGACTCGGAGAGCAGAAATATAGAGGCCTCACCACAAGACGCAAACCACTCATCAGCAGTAAGAGTTGGAAGGCCAGATAGAAATTTGCCAAGAAGTACAGAGATGAGCCGCAAAAGTTCTGGAACACAATCTTATGGACTGATAAGACCAAGATTAAGCTCTGGCAAAGTTATGGAAAGGCCAAAGTGTGGAGAAAGAAAGGAACTGCTTATGATCCAAAGCATACAAGCTAATTTCTGAAGCATGGTAGAGATAATGTCACGGTTTGGTTGTGCGTGGCTGCTTCTGGAACAGGCTCATTAAAATGTACTGATGATGTAACCGGTGATGGTAGCAGCAGAATGAATTCAGAAGTGTACAGAAACATTTTGTCTGTCAACTTATGGAGAAATGCATTGAAACTAATCGGGAGGAATTTTATATTACAGCAGAACAATGACCCAAAGCACACCACCTACAAAACAAAGGACTTCATCAGGGGGAAAAAGTGGAAGGTTTTAGACTGGTCAATCACCTGACCTTAACACTCAAAAACAAACAAGAACTGAAAGAAGCTGCGGTAAAAGCCTGGAATAGCTGTCAGGGGCACAGGTTGGGATCCAAGCACAGACTGGGAGCGAGTGAGGAAGCTCGCGGAGGCAGGGATGTGACAATAGCAACACAAATGAAGAATGCAACAGTTTGGTTATGTCGATGGGTCGCAAGCTTGAGGCAGTTATTGCAAGCAAGGGTTATGCCACCAAATATTAAATGTTATTTACTTTAGGATTATTTGTTCCATTGCTTTTGCTCACCTAAAAATGCTGTGGTATAATACAAACTGTGACAACAACGCCATCTGCTGCCCATCCTCACCCTGCAGGAAGCGGGCTTCGTCGCTCAATGTCACCGGCCTTCTGACACCATTGCCCATCTCATCAACTCATCACACCTGTTGTCTCGCCTAGACGAGCATTGTTAAGCTCTGATTAAATGAACATTGACCAAACAACTCCGCTATACGCTCCTCCTTGTTCTCCAACACGAGCTGACACAAACGCTGATATGTCCTAAGTAGTTTAACACATCTAGATGTGAATACCAGGAAATGAAATCTGAAATTCTTAACTCGTCTCATACTAATCTTTTGATCTTAAACCCAAATGTCTTCAGTGACCATCAAACACAATGTAAATTGACTAGCTGTTTCAAAACTTTTGGAGGGGACTGTATGTGGTAATAAGTGGCTTCATATGATCACCATCCTTAAATAAATAGTCATATTTATAAAATGAATGCCAACATTTCACAATTTCTGCCAGGGTATGCAAATTTAGCAACTGTAACTCTGGGATAAACACTCTTTGTTTTTGCATTGCTCAATTTCTATAGATTTATTACAACAAATAATTTAATCAAGCTAGTTCATATAACCACCAGAGATTGCACTTTCTTAAAGTAATTGTTACTCAATGAGACACATTACTAAAGGATGTGTGTGTGGGTTATGAACTTGTGAATAACTTGGTTTCTCACATGGCTTCTTGCGACTGCGCCCTAGCAAGCATGCAAGCTTATTTATATAGCACAATTCATACATAGAAGCAATTCAATGTGCTTTACAGTGAAAATAAAAATAATGCAATAGAATTAAAACAGTCAGATTGTTACACTTCTCTAGCTCAGCTGTCTCCAGGGGGACTGCATGAACTTCAACACCCTGGTATCTCAATCCTCGCATTCCGATGCTAGGATGAACCTGTCAGTCCCTATAATCATTGCATCCATGTCTTGTTTGGATCTCTCCAGGAGGAAATTTTTGCCATGCCTGTACATGCATTTTAATGAACTATTTACCACACTATGCTTGGGGAAAGAGAAATTAAGGCCTCCAGTTGTTTGATGATTTTCTGTTATCAGAAAGCTGGTAAAGAAGCTCTGCAGCAAAGTTTCTCACTGTCTTTGGTATCTGAAAGTGCTGCTTCAACTCATTGTACTGTGATAATACACGATCAACACACTCACTGATTACCTGTTGCGAACCGTGACTATTAGAGCTAGGCACTTAGTAGCGGAAAAAATTTGATGTCATCCATATAGACCGAAAACTCAGATTCCTGTGTATACAGAACATGACTTGAGATCTTTCTTTTGCAGACCAACAGTGGATAAGTCTACACACCCCTGTTAATACATCAGTGTGGCGGTGAGGTGACGGACAGCTCCGCACTCTCCCACTTTTCCCAGTTTCCCACTACACTCGAACTCACCCCAGACTCCTTCATTGTCTTGGCTCCAATTGTCTCTCACACCAGTTCCCAATCAAGTCATAAGTATGTGTTTAAATGTTTCTCCTCTGCTCTCCTCGCTTGTCGGTCATTGTTGCTTGTTGCTGTGTCTGTCATGTCAGCCTTGAGTATTTTGTTTCTTTTAGTACAAACCTTTACTTTCTTTCAGTTTTTTTATAGTGCTCTGTGTTTGTTTTTCAATTAAATCATAACATCGACTGCCAAATCTGCCTGCGCTTGGTTCCTCCTCTTCACTACACCTAACACTGTGACAGCAAAAGCCATGGTCAACAGAGAGCTTCCAAAGAATCAGAGGGATCTAATTGTTGAAAGATAATTCTGGGGAAAGGGTACAAAAGAATTTCCAAAGCATTAGATATACCATGAAACACAGTGAAGACAGTCATCATCAGGTGGAGAATATATGGCATATCAGAGATTACAAAGAACTGGACGTCCCTCCAAAATTGATGAGAAGAAAACTGATCAGGGAGGCTTCCAAGAGGCATACAGCAATATTATAGGAGCTGCAGGAATTTCTGGCAAGTACTGGCTGTGTGCTACATGTGACATATCTCCCATATTCTTCATATGAATGGGCTGTTGGTTTAGGTGGCAAGACGGAAGCCTTTTCTTTCAAAGAAAACATCCAAGTCTGGTTGAAGTTTGCAAAAACAAAGATCCAAAAGCACGTTGGATAATGTGTCGTGGTCTGATGAAGCCAAGGTTTAACTTTTTGGCCAATATTCCAAAAGGTATGTTTGGCATAAAAACAACCCTGCACTTCACCCAAAGAACACCATACCCACAGTAAAGCATGGTGGTGGCAGCATCATGCTTTGGGGCTGTTTTTCTTAAGATGAAACTGGGGCCTTAGTCAGGGTGGAGGGAATTATGAACAGTTCCAAATACCAGACAATTTTGGCACAAAATCTTTAGGCATCTGTTAGATAGCTGAAGATGAAGAGGTTCACCTTTCAGCATTACAATGACCTAAAGCATACATCCAAATACACAGAAGCAGGGATTCACCAGAAGCTGATTAACGTTTTGGAATGGCCCAGCCAAAGCCCAGAGCCGAATCCAATTGAACTGATCTCTGTGGGTGATCTAAAGAGGGCTGTGCACAGGAGATGTCCTCACAATCTGACAGATTTGGAGTGTTTTTGAAAAGAAGAGCGGGCAAATATTGCCAGATCAAGATATGCCATGCTAACAGACTCCAACCCAAAAAGACTGAGTGCTGTAATAATATCAAAAGGTGCTTAAACAAAGTTTGAGTTAAAGGGTGTGCACACTTATGCATCCAAGTTAATGTGAGTTTTTTATTTTTCCGCTCAAAGATTTGAGTTTGTTTTTAAATTGAATTGTTCACATTACAGGTCGGATTTTAAGGTGAACAAAGTTCTGACATGACTTATCTTTGTCTCTTTTTTTACATCACAGAAACCTGGCATTTTAACAGGGATGTGTAGGCATTTTATATCCACTTTTTGTAGGAGAAGCAACTATTTAATGATAGTGTCAAATCGTCCTAAGCCATGCCTTGGCATTGGTTCACAGAAGGAGCAAACATACACAACAGTTGCAAACATCAATAAGCCGGATCCACGTTAGAAGAAAATATGGTGCTGTCCTTTCAATTAAACATTTGCCAAAACAGTCACTAAAATAGTGTGGAATAAATTAAACCATATAAATACTTGCTTTTGACCACGGACAGTACATGTGTAGTGTAATAAAAGATGTGTTTTGGAAGGTTTGTGAAGGTGCCATGTTGGCCAGCGGCTAAAGTCAGAGGGACATCCTAATCTCATACCAAGGGGCTTATTTGCATCCTGAAAGGAATGGACATATGCAGAAGGGGTCAAGGGAGACCCATCTTCTCAGATGAACCAGGTTTGAGAATGGACAAATCAACAAAGTTGAAGTAAATGTTTATAAGATGAAGAATCCTGCCAAGGGTCTAGATTTGGATGGTGATAATTGAATATAAGTAAATGTGTGAATGCCGGTTTCTTTGTTTTCATTGTTTTAGCCAAACTGAGGTGATCCTATTGTAGATGCAATGGGGGAGTTTGGAATTGGTCTGTCTGGTGGTGATAAATAGTAAAGCATGACTTTCTTGGAGTATATATTTAATAGAAGCTCCTTGCACACCTTCGTGCTATAGTGTCTTAAATACTTATGCTATAATTAGTAAACCATTAGGCTAGTTAGGAGGACATTGAATCGTGTTGGCATGTATCAATATTTTGTACTGTAACTTACTTTGGAATATCGATTACTACAGTATTTCCCGTTCATCTCCATACTCAACACCGTTGGGCTACTGTTAATTACACACACATAAGTCTAAGCAACTAGACTTGGGAGTCCTTGAGTCCTGGAATACTCTAAGCAGATTGGTTTTGCCCAGGATCATATGAAATTCTAGCCATCCCTGAGTCGTTGGGCGTAATTATCTTTCCATTTAACCCAGGAACACATGCCATTTTACTGTATGGTTTGTGTTAAACGACCTACACCTTATGAGCGCTTATAATAACTGATATAGGCACATACAAATACGTGAATCGAAGTGACCAGACTGATTGTCTCGGAGTTCCTGTGTTGCGACACCGTCCCTCATGTTCTGGACTTGACTGATGAGGAGCATTGTGGATAACGTAGGCCATGAAACATATGATCTTTTGGCTTGTGACGTAAGATTAGCTACCTTTCCTAAGAACTTCCAGCATAACATGGTCAATTAAGGTTCGTGTAAGTTTACAAAAAAGATGGATTCAGATTATTAAATTGGAAATTATCACATAGGTCATAGAATATTTTTCTACTAATTGTTTCTACCTGTCCACTCAGTAGCATTTTGTCACGAATGGTGTAGTGGTGCAGAGGACGAACCAGGCGCGGGCGCAATGGCTGTCAATGCTGATCTTTTATTTAAACAAACATCGAGCACTGTAAAAAAATACGGAATGAAAACGGTCGGTACAAAAACACTCACCACGGATATGAACACATGGCGACAAGCAACAATGACCAACAAATGAGAAGATAGTTTGGGGCAATGCATACACTCCCAAATTTGATGTTTGTTGAATTTGCCAATGGGTTGTTGAGGAAAATCTTTTCTCTAAATACCTATCTGTTAATATTTGGTGGTGACCTGAATTGTTTTGTTGATCCAGCTCTGGAACGCTATGTCGAAGTCCTTCTCAGACTTTATGGCCTCGTTCCCCTCCTTATTCTTTATCTGCCATAATTGTTTCTACTCTTCTCATGTGAACCAAGTTTAAAAGGCCAAATTAGAGGAACATACTGAAGCCATCCTTAAACTAGATCATGAATATGCCCTGATTTCTTCTTCAGAGCTGTATATAAGTTACACTTGAACTTGCAGTCTGAATTTAAGCTCTTGACCACTGAAGATGCAGAACGGCTGCTTTTATGGAGACAGGGCAGGTCATACCAACTGAAAAGTTATAGGGTTTGTTCCTTTTCTTATTGTGCATATATTTCAGACCCTGTGGGGCTCAACGACACCTTCAAATCTATTTTCCCCTAAGGGGATCAATGACACCTTTTATTCCTTCTGCGTCTGTGTTCTCATCATATAGTGCCAATATAACTTGGTTCCTGGATGATCTGGAGACTCCGACACTGCGGACGATGTTCTCCCCTCTCTGCCTCAAAAAGGCTGTGCAGTCAATCAAGTCCATACAGACTAGTAAAGCTCCAGGGCCCAATGGGTTTCCTGAGTTCTTTAAGAAATTTCGCATTGAGTTAGCACCCTTGCTTTTGTTTATGTACAGTGAGTTACTGGAACAGGGCTTGTTGCCACCGACTTTTATGCAGGCATAAGTTGCGATTCTTAAGAAGGGGAATGATCCAACTTAATGCTCTTTATTCAGGTCCCTGAGCCTCCTTAATTAATGTCAATGTGAAGGTGCAGGCGAAAGTGATAGCAAAGTGACTGGAGGAGGGCCTGACTTGAATTCTATCAGAGGAACAAACTGCCTTTATTAAGGGTAGACACTCCTTTTTTAACATCTTTACGTTGTTCAATATAATTTATTCCAGTCTATTCTCTCAATTTGGTATTAATATGAAAATGTATTATTTAAAAAATCATACAATGTGATTTTCTGGATATTTTTCTTTGTCTCACAGTTGAAATGTACCTATGGTAAAAATGACAGACCTCTACTTGCTTTGTAAGTAGGAAAACCTGCCAAATCAGCAGTGTATCAAATCATAGTTCTCCCCACGGTATGTCTCCCCAGGCCTGTGTCTGTACTTATGACACCTGTTCTGATTATTTTGTCATTGATTGTGGGACCAAGCAAGGTTGCCCTCTTTCTCCTTCATTATTGGCCTTCGCTATTGAGCTCCTGTTGATACCTTTCCATGCATCTTCTTCTTTCCAGGGTGTGTCACGGGAGGGGGTTGAACACAGGTTGTCATTACATGCTGATGATTTGTTATTCTATGTTGTTAGTAACCCTGCAAAATGCTTACCGTCAATCCTCTCTGTTCTGGAGGACTTCAGCTCATACAAGCTGAATCTCCAGAGGAGTGAATGCTTCCCAACCATTCTGGCAGCGCTACAGCCTAAGCCAACTGATTTGCCTTTCCAAATAAGCTGCTCTGGTTTCACATACCTTGGAGTGAAAGTAACATTTTCACTACCTGCCCCTTTCTCTGCAAACTGCACTCCACTACATATTGTCTTGGCCTTATACAATTTAAGGTTGTGCATAGGGCTCTTTTTTCCAAGGTGAGACTAACTGAAATCCATCTGAATGGGAATGGTGAATGTGATATATGTCATGTCTCCCCATGTGACTTTAACCGTATGTTCACTCTGTGCCCTGCCCTTAAGAACTATTGGGAATCCATTTTCCAAATTTGATCTTAACTGCTAAAAATGCAACCATGCCCCAGAAAAGGTTTTTATTGGATTCCGGAGTTCCTGTCCTCATTATCCCACAGTCAAGCAGTCATTGTGGCTTTTGCTTCCGTACTGAAGATTCTCCTGAACTGGAAATCTGCCCAGCCCCCTACTATTTCTCAATAGCTATGTGACATAGTTTTTTTAGGTCTTGCAAAAACAAAGAATCCCCTTAGGGCTCCATTTTTTTCAGAGCTTGGGAGGTAGGACACAGGTACAGACTAGAGGAAATAAATACTTTTCTTTTAACAAACTGAACCAAAAACAACAAAGGGAGCATGTTACCATGAACAGTTGCACAACAACACAAACAACGGACTCTAAACAATGACCAACAACCAAAGGAACTTAAATAAGTTAAAGGAACTTAAATACGGTCTTAAAGAGCTGCAGCTTGTTGTCTCTAATTGGGGAGAACAGAAAATAGTACCGTAGAGATGCCTAGAGTCACCTCTGCAGTGAGGAAAGAAGAAGATGCATGTAAAGCTATCAAAAGGGTCTCCAGACAGTGGCCCCCAGGCGCATTGAGATGCCTAGAGGCCCCCAGTCAGGACTTGACAATGGCATCCTTCGAATTAATATTTTTGAAAGTTTCAGAGGTTCCCTCCTGGTGTTGTGCTTACATCTTTTTTCTTATTTTCATTATTATTATTTATATTATTTATCTATGTCACTTTAATATCTTGGTTTTATGTTTTGGGTCTTATAAAAAGGAAAATAATATGCTGACAGATAAAATGCACACTAGCCTACCTATTGTAACATTTTTATTTCAATGAACATTCAAATCTCTAGATAAGTAAAACCGAATACATTATCATCAAGCTAGATAAAATCAGATGTATGATCAGTCAAAAAGAATTGCAGGCTAACTAAACACTGAAATGACATAACTACAATGTATAGTTATGTCATTTCACGTAGGAATCCCATGTTCCCTCGTTCAGGAAAATAAAAGACTCTTTTATAGGGTGTAAGGTATAAGCTCTATGCTCTGATTTGGACAATACATCCACAATGTGGGTTATGACATTGTTTCACTACAACTCCGGAAACAGTTTTTATAGACATCCGACTGAAAATGATTGGACGTCGGATCACATACATAGCTACAGAGTTCTGTTCTGTGTTATTAAAAATAACTTGCATTAATTGTTGATAGGCTACTGAGTAAGAACATCATGACTGTTTTAAATTAAACATTGACTGTTTGCAATATTCTATTGACATTTTAGTCAAGGTCACTGGTAGCTGACCAGAAGTGCTATACCAAAGGCGATAAAATGGAAAGGGAGCTTGGTGAATAAAGTGAAAAGAAATGCATTGTCCTGAGATGAAATACCTAACCCTCTTAATTTGTTCACACATTTGCTGGCTTACTATTTTTTGTTTCTTCATTTATCCTCAAGTTCAGATGTTTTGTGCTTCTTCGCATATCAACAGATGAACTTCTATGGTAACGTTAGCTAACTTAGCTAAATTGTGTTTCTTAGTGTATCATCAAATTTGAATGTTGAGCTTATTCCTCGTAAGTTATATCAAATGGTACGTAACGGGTTGACCTTGCTCCTGAGGCAAGGCCACTGCCTCCTTCTGCTCCCGAGGCGGGGACACTGCCTTCTGCTCCCAAGGCGGGGCCACTGCCTCATCCTTTGACGTGATGTAAAAGAAAACGTGAGTCATCAGACCAGGCCACCTTGTTCCATTGCTCCGTGGTCCAGATCTGATGAAGACATGCCCATTGTAGGCGCAGGGGTCAGCATGGGCACCCTGATGGTGTGCGGCTACGCAGCCCCATACACAACAAACTGTGATGCACTGTGTTTTGACACTTTTTTATCTTTACCAGAATTAGCTTTTGGACCTCACGGACCAGCCTTCGCTCCCCATTTCCCCATGACCCTGTCGCCGTTTCACCGCTTTTCCTTCCTTGGACCACATTGGATAAGTACTGACCACTGCAGACCAGGAACACCCCACATTGGCTGCAGTTTTGGAGATGCTCTGACCCAGTTGTCTAACCATCCCAATTTGGCCCTTGTCAAAGTTGCTTTGAATCCTACACTTGCCCATTTCCTGCCTTTAACACATCAACTTTGAGGATAGAATGTTCACTTGTTGCCTAATATATCCCACCCAGTGACAGGTGCCATAATAACAAAGTTATCAGTTTTATTCACTTCAGTGGTCATAATAACAAGGTTATCAGTTTTATTTACTTCAGTGGTCATAATGTTATGGCTGATCTGTGTATATTTAGCAAAATGTCTGCCTCATATATTTCTTAATGCTTAGATTACTGCATAGATGTCATGTGCATATCACAAGAATTTCATTGTTTAGATTGACGCTATGTCATTCAGTACATTTGATAAATAAAATGTATTTATGATTAATAAGGGGTATCTGTCATTGATCAACACAAGAAAGTCCACCGTGTTAAAACTGTTAAATCTGCAAATTGTTCTGAATCAATTGCCAGTATAAAACAGAAACTTATTGATGGCGTAAGTACTCACATTTGTGTGCAATCAATAAGTAAGTATTTCAGGTTAAATACAACTGTCATCAGGGGTTCCTACAGTGAGGGATAAAAATGAGGGAACATATTAAGTATATCCAGAATAAGATTCTACCTAAGCACCAATCTGGATAGGATATAAACACATTTCAAATGCACTATCTCCCAGAGGACAGTAAAAGGGAACTGAGAGAACTAGACCCGAAACGGTGGATGTCCAACCAAGAGGCTTATGGCAACTCTAAAAGAATTACAGTCTTCCAACTTGCTAAGATGGGAGACATTGTGCATACTGAAGCAATAGTATTCCTATCTGAATGAAACCTCATACTCCCCCCACAGCATCAAACATGAATTACTTCACCTTGCCAAACACAGAGAACAAAATTAGACCAAGATCAAACTGCCAGAATTACAGTTAAAGTGTTAATTTTGTCTGGCTGATGCTTTTAATTGGTCTAACCTCCAAGATGCAACTCTATATTACACCTGGAAGGTTTAAACCATAACCCATAGGGTACAATGAAGCATATTCATGTACACATCCCTGTTCAGGAAACTGAGAAACTCATATGTATTTCTTGACATCATATATTTAATTAGCCTTCCCACAATAAATATTCTCCCTACAGTAAAACCTCACTGTAACTACACCCATTATTTGTTGTTATTGAATAGGAAAGTGTTAGTCCCTTCACTGAAAACGTCCTTGTCTGATGGTGAGGCTCTTTTTGTAATGTAAAATAAATTGACAATCACATACGCTTGATGATCTGGTATTCATTTTTCTAAAACCTTATTATGTCATTTCCCATTGCCTGCTTTTTTAACCTCTCATTACAAACAAATCTGAAATCCTGGAGATCTGGAAAGCTGCTGTCATGCAACAAGCCAGACCCCAACTGTTACATAAACACTGTCGTCTCAGTGGTGTAGTCAGGTTTCTGAGCTGGTCAGGGGTGTGCCTCAGCAACCATCTCCCAAGAATCAACCAATCACAGTAGATCTGCCTCCAGTAATTTATTTGTATATAGGACCGCCCTCAGAAGGGAGTCAGATTCTTCTGGAATTTAATATCTCTATAGGGGGTTTGACAAAAGAGAGATTGCAACACTTCAGCCGAAGCTGCCCACTACACATAACTTGTAAGTACTGTTAATTAAAAGCATATTTGGCTATTGAACAGGAATTATGCATGAAATCTGAACTTTGGCAATTACTTTTTAAACAGCATATTTTTTCCCCCCACTGATTATAAAGTGGTCGTTTTTCAAGTTTACTTGGATAATGTAATCTCTGTGTTAACTTTAAGTATATTTTAAATATATGGATTTCAGCATAGAAAGAATTGTGTGAGTTAGTAATGTAGTTCAAGTAGAATGAAAACCATGAATCATAATTCAGTCATCCTGCTTGTAGGGAAGTCCCTTCATTTAGGGTGACTGACTGATTGCATCCATTACATCCAGTTTTAATTGTCCAGTTTTATAATCCAACATAGAGAAATAGTAGTTGGCTTAAAGCACATGATGCATGTTTTAGGTTATATTTAGTTCCCAGCTGTTGTTTTCTGGATTACTGGAAAGGAAATTATGTTATTTTACTTATAATGCATATTCAGTCATTGTAGACGGTTCTGACTAATTCAATGTATACCTTTATTTTGAGTGAAAAACAACCAAAAACATGGGGGACCAATTGAACACAACAGACTACAACTATGAGAGTGAAGAGAAGATACCGACCCAGTCCCCAGTCATCTATCAACTGTATATGAGGAGGACAGGCTTTAGATTCATGTACGTGGCAGTGTACTCAATAACCATTTTCTTAGGTATACTGCTCAACTCAGTTGTCATCTTCATGGCCAAAAAGGACAGGTTCCAAATTGGAAAGACATTTATCCTCAGCTTGGCTCTCACCCACCTCGTCTTCTGCCTCTTCATCCCGTTTAACCTGATCAGTGCCTGGCAGGAATTCACCTGGAAATTTGGAAATCAAGCCTGCAAACTGGTGTCCTACGTGAGAACAGTCAACATGTTCTCTGTCTCTATGATGATCACCTTCTGGAATATGGCCAGGTGTGGTTCGAGATGCTCTGAACACCACATGGTCCTGTTGTCCTGGGTCATAGGTGTCATACTGAGCATCCCCTCTCTACTGTACAGGGAGGTTCGGGACACAGCTGATGGAAAAGTATGCCTTGATAACACTAGTCTGTCAAAAACGGGGATGATAGCAATGATGTGGTGCAAATTGATTTTTGGGCTGCTGCTACCTTTGGTAGTGACTTGTTTCATGAAAACAAAAAAAAGGTTACTGGTTGTTTCCCTTGTGATGAGCGTCCATTTCCTATGCTGGGCGCCCATTCTCTGTCTGTCTATGCTGCAGGTTAATGTGAGTACATACAACAGCTTGATCACACACATTTTGTCCCCTGCAACTGCCCTGTCAGTTTCAAGCAGCTGCATCTCACCTACAATCTTCTTCTGTCAGGGAATGAAAAAAGACAAATAATGGCTCACACTGAATAATGCTGTTGAAATATAGTGGGAATACAAAATATTTTTAAAGCCAGTAGCTTTAGTGTACTGTGGTTGAGATGGAGTATGGTTAGCTCACAGCATTCCAGGGAGCAATAAATGGCTAAACAGGTTGTTGGGATTGGTAGAAGGGTGGGAAAAGGGTAAAGAACATTGGGGGAAAAGGGAAAAAAAGGGAGATGAGAGAAAGGGGGAGTTTTTAATGCTGAAAATAAAGCAGGATGTTAGATTTCGGAACCTAAAACCATGGTAACAGATTTGGTAACAGATTTGTATTTATACTGCAGCCTTATTTTAAAATATAAAAAATTGGGGTCCGGAGTTATTGCGGTAATTATCCCGCCCCAATTGACATATTTCTGCTTTAAAATAAATGTCAGTTTGACTGGTACTGCTGGAGTTCTGATGAAGAAAACTGTGATGGGTGACAAACGAAAGTTTCCTTATGAACGGCTCTACTGGTGAACATTGGGGACCGAAACGCATTGGTGAAAGAAGATTTTCTTTTCACTCCTTAATTTTAAAGCTCAACCATCAAGTATGTGCAGTTATTGTGACCAACAGTTTAGTGAAGATTGTATACCCGCATTACTGAATCAATAAATAGTTCAGAGGTTAGGACTCTTTGTTCCACGTCAAATGTTTGTACATGAATTTAACACTAAAACAATTTGAGACACTACATTTTTCTTATTCCATTAGAAATGTGCACTTTTTTCGTGATTTAGACTATTAATTTTAACAAACAGCTGTTAGGGAGCCAAATTATCCAGCTCTTTCAGTTGAATGAAGCCAGAAGAGGCGGTTCACCAGAAAGACTCAATAGGACAACAATAGATTCAGATAGTAAAGGGTTTTGGGCCAACAAACTGAAAATTGTCCAAAGTAGTCAGTACATAAATATTTCTATGATGGAGTTTTATTTCCAACTGAGCTAATGAGTAAATGAAAAGTTCCTAATTTCATTCGTAGTCCATCATTAACGTCTTAATGGACCCAGGGTAAAGAAACATGCAGGAAAGATTGTCAATAACCCATCCCAACCTTTGAATGTAGATAAAATATACAGAAATAGTAAATCTGTACATCCAAGTGTAAATCCATGTATATTATATACTCATCACTGATATTCCATATATGTACATGCTTATCATACATTGTATCTAATTGTTTGACAACTGGTGTATATGGTTTACACTAGCAGCTAGACATGTATTACCCCAAATAAAAATTGAAACATGTCAAACTAAATGATTTAAGGCAATTCTGTTTCGAAATCCCAGTGAAACCAAAGAGTCAACTTTCTTGACGCCATCAATGTGGCAATGAAAAATGACAGGTAAATGCACACCATGTTTAACAATCAAATTAAAAATATGGACAGTTTAGTTGTTTCCCCAGGCTTTATTTCTAACACAAATACTGTAGGTGTCACTGAGATTAATTCATGTTAATTCAATTATGTATATTTTGCCAAAAATGGGATACAGCTCTGACTATAGTTTCTATTAACATTGATTACCACCTTACATATTACAGGTAATACAGGCAATTCTACCAAAATAAATTACATATCCACTTCTAAGGAAAAAAAATAGACAATATTTTCAAAAATATGTCAATGTTTTTAAATTAGTACCGTGCCTGGTATACACTACAAAAACACATACAAATGTATCTCTTGAAGAGTAAGCACAAACCAATGTCAATTGAGGCTATAATAGCCAGCCACATTCCATTCCATGATTTCACTGTACAAAACACTTTATCTAGATACTTTAACTCATACTGTACATTTGATAAATTAAAGACGGAACATTTGGTATATTTAAAGGCTAGTTTTTCAAGTCCAGCAGATTATTCAAACAAATAGATTGTATTTAAGGCAAGCATTAAAAAGGGCATGTCTCCTGTTGTTATTACAAATATATAGACAGCAACAGGGTTGGCCAGAATTCTGGTAACTTTTCAAAATGTCCCAATCTTTCTAGAAATCTCATTTGGGGGATTTCTCGAATCATAAGGGAATAAGCTTGGAGCTCAAAATCCCCCAACAAGCATATCTTGAAAAACCTTCAAATGTATCATTTTACCGGAATTTTGTGAATTATCAAACAAAGCAACAGTGTTGCTCTTAGGGTTTACAAGAGAATGGAATGCTATTCTAATGTAGTGCATGGATACTTAATGATACACTTAATGAAATAGTAGAATAACAAACAGAGCATATGCACTCCCATAAAACACTTGCCTTCCATGGGCTAACATTTCCATGAAAAAAACGTTTCAGTATGTCAACAGTGATTGCAACATCTTTGTTAATGGTGAAAAGAAATGCAATTTCAAAATGGCATAATTAGTAGTTAAAGAAGCAGAGTGTGAGGAAATAGGTTAAATCTGATGTTTTTCCTTATTCCTTAAGGTTTTTTTACCAGGTGGCATAAGAAACTAAATCTATAAACTTAGTAAAATATTCAAGTAAATTCTTTCAGTCTTGGTTTGAATACATGTCTATTTCAGGGGACCCGGAGTTTTTCAACTCTGTTCATTTCACATTCTAGATCTGGTCAAGGGTGTAACATGCAGTGTCATCAGAAAAACTCATGTAACACAAAGGACCTGAACTAATAATAATATTTAACAATAATAAGCATTATAACTATGTAGGTGCTTCATTGTGTAATGGCAGACAGTGTCATTACAGATGAGGCAACATTTCCAGAAGTCATCTGAATTTTAAGTGGTGGAACTTGAAAATAAGGAACAAATAATATTTGTATATCGGCCTAACATTAGTCCAGCATTTCTTAAACTAGAGGTGAGGTCGCCGTGATTTGAAATGCGGTCAGTGAAACAGAGTATGCAAAATGTGGTTGTATTTTTCAGAGCGGTTCTTGCTAGCATCTTATGCTATCTTTTAAGTGATAATAATATCTTATTTCTTATTTGGCTCCAACTATTCTGTTAAATCTACAAATTATTATTACCTGATTTCACATAGATAAGACTCTGAGGTATACGTTTCTTCTGTGTCCTCCAGAACCACTTGGAATCGAGTGGACAGAACCAGGCTGTAAATCAGATTTTCTTTTGTTACAGAGTAGATCATAATTATTTGCCTAATTATTTACCTCATCTAATTTAAACATTACTTTAATATTTAGATTTCTTTCAAGACAGTCATACCTCCAATTGGGAAAGTAAGTAAGTAAGTATCATGGGGTGGGGTAGCATACATTTTCTAAAATTGAAATGGGGAAGCTACCAAATGAAACAACTGGAATGAAACCACAGACTAGTTCTGACTAGCAGCATAATACCTCCAGGTTCTTTGAATGGAAATACAGTAACTTTAGCTAGTGTTGCCAGCTAGCTGATTAAGTTGTGCTGCAAAGGAGGGCTTGTGCCTGATATATGAGTGTTTACAAGCTATCGCACAAATCAGCCCAGATTAACTGACGTAACACAAAGCTGGCTGCCAATATTTCACGCTTTCACACAAATTTGCATGTGCGAATTAGAAATATTATATATTTTTTTAATATACTACTCTCACTTAGATACCCTAAGAGAGCGGGGACACAGACCGTCATTATTGACAGAGACTTAGCAATTAGGGTAAGTTGCCTCGTAGCAACCTTTTGGTTACTGGCCCAAAACTCTTAATGCTAGGCTACCAGCAGCCCAGCTGTTTGTTGGAGAGCATCATATGGAATGGCCCATGGTCTGCTGAAGTACCTCAGTGCTGACCAGTGAGGTTGGATTCAATGCTTTCAGGTATGACTTTATTGAACAGAAAGGGTTGAGGTCAGCTGTAGCTCACTGATGTCTATCACCACTAGCTGCTGGTCTCAGATTGTGAACCATCCCGGCTCCTTAGAGACTGCGATCGGCTACACGCCCCAGAGTCTGACCCTCTCTGGTTCTTTAGAGATTGCGATTGGCAACTGGGTACCGATTCTGAGCCACCCCGGTTCTTTGGAGAGTGCAATTGGCTGTGAGCCCCTGATTCTGATGCAGCCCTTTTCTTCTGTGACTGTGTCTGGCCAGGGAGAAGGACCTCAACAGTGAAGCTGATTCGCTTGGACTGGAAGATACTGTAAGTGTTGTCAAACCGCAACACATCTGGAAAAAGAACAAACACAAAACAGTTGCCTCTTAGTGAAGTTCTTCAACACCTTACTCTAAGCCCTAGTTTTTTAAGTGGGCTCCTTTTTCAGGCCCAGTTTCTAGACCAGAGCAGAACTCTGGTTTTGTGATATAAATCTCCCTCCCTGTCATACATGCTGACTTATGCCTATCCTTATTATGTAACACTTTTCTAGCATTCAATCTGACGTGTTTTTAATTGATTGATGGTTTCAAATAATATGTCGTCTTTATTGTTGCTGGGCTCTGCACAAAAAATAATTGCATTTATGTGCAAGACAGTAAAGAGCCATTACAGAAAAAAGTGCATATGGAACATGAAGAATTTGAATTTCACTAGGTTATCATGTGTCTGTATCAACGAAACTCTGTTCTAGTCTGTGGTTTTCACAGCACTTGGAATTAGCTGGAAGCATGAAAAAAGGGCCAAATAGGTCCCTTGTGGGTTCCATGTGTGCCCTTCCTGTACTTACAGACTCCAGGCTCGCTGCAGGTTAGGGAGCCATCTTCAGGAACGAGGTGGGCATTGTATCTCTGGCTTGGAAGTACCTCCTGCATTTGCCCGGCATTCTGCCTCTCCCCTAATTTCCCCTTCATAAATACCCCAAAGCCGACGTCTGCACCATCACTAAAAAACTGCCACCTGCAAGACGGGACATAATATTATACAAAGAGTTATTTTGTATATTGCTAATTTCAAAGGCATACTTAATATTTTTAGCTCACCAAAAACAAATAGCAAACGGAGAGACAGATGCATATTGTGAGGGTGGAGGAGAAGCAGGAAAAGACAGAAAAATTACAAGGATGAACAGAGTTTGATGAAGGAAAAATATAAAAAGAGGACCAGAAAGAAGCCAAGCCAAGACGGGAGAGGATAGAGATGTTTGAGTCAAGAGAAGACGGCGAAAGAGGAAAAGAAACAAATGACCGGCCCATAGTGGCCTAGATTTTAAGTCACTGTCTTGTTCTGCATCATTGTTGCCAGGAGTTAATTTCCTGGTTGCAGCATACAGATAGTGGCTGAGGGTCCAGGTAAGGGCAGAGCAACACCGCCGGCAGTGAAAGTCACACAAGGGTGCATGTCGTGTTGCTCTCTAGCGACTCCTTGGCCCAAAAAAAAGGCCCAAACGCTCAATTGTTGTTGTTGGCAAGAGAATTCGCTCTCCTCCTATGTAGCAAAAACTTTCTGGAAGAGCGAGCAGTGTGATAACAAAAAGAATGGCTTGGTGACAGGACCCATGTGGTGATCTTCGACTCTGTGGAACCTACTGTGGTTGTTGTGATGTATAAGACCATTATTGAGAATTAGATGACACCAAAGGCGGGGAGAGGGTGAAAAAGTGGGGAAAATTGTGGGAGGGGAACAAAAATGGGAATAAAAGTAACAGTAGTCCACTCACCTGAGCACACAGCCAGGGAAGAGGACCTCATATTCTAGCTGCTGTGTGGAGCCTCGGCTGACTGTTAAACATTGCTCATAGTCCACCTTCACAGACTCGCGGACATAATAGGATGTAGGCACCGTCCCTGCATAGTGGATCTGGAATGCAGACATTTATAAAACATCAAGGAGGTCATATTATATTCATAACAAACAAAGGATAAGATCAGCATGTCAAAATTCTGTGAGTCAACAGGTAAAATGAGAAGAAAACAGGTTTGAGGGAGAAACTGATAAGTAAATGAAAAAGAAAGCTTTACACATTTCATGCAGAAAGTTTCATCATGAGCCTTTGATTCACTGCATTTCATTGTACTGTATATGTACTTGTTCAATGACAATAAAGTTGAATCCAATCTAATCAAGTTTCACATTTTAACAGGTAAATGAGAGTCCAGAGAAATATCCGTAGATGTTAATTTTGTAATTTATTTATTTGTTTAACAACAAGAACAATAATGAACCAGAACAAATACAATAGAGTTTCACCAGTCAGCTGCTGAAACCCTAATAATTCTCCTTAGACCATACTGCCTGTTCTTACTGGCTAATATCTGTATTACCCTAAACAGCCATGAGGGGAGCCCTAAGCACTAAATACAATAAAATACAAACTGCCCATGGAAAAATAACTGCCGTCTTTCTGGTGGGCTATGAAGTTCAAGGCCAATTCATGTACGGCAGGCCATTTGTATCCAGAAACCAAGATTACAAATTAACTACAGTGGAGAAATGATTGTCTTTGTGGTCAATGGTAAAATCTATTGAAAAACATAGTCCCCTTCAAGAGTATTAGAACGGTAAGGCAAATTATTTTTTATGGTATTCACATCTAGATGTGTTGAACAACTCAGGTAATAGCTTTGTTTGAACCCACCCATTTTTCAAATAGCAAAACTATTGGAAAATGTGACTGACAGATGTTTCATGTTGCCCGGGTGTTTCCTTTTAGGTTGATTGTTCAAATATTAAATAGTTCTGCCTGACTAGTCTAAGTTTCCATCCTTGGTTTAAACCTGTAAAGACTGCATTTCTTGTTAAAGAGGATAAACCAACATTTAGACCACAGAGCGGTCTATGGGAGAAAAGCAAGACATTGTCAAGCTGAGAAAAGACACCAAACCTAGCCATTTGACAAACATTGGGCATACCAAGTGAACAATTTGGAATGTCCTGAAAAAGAAAGAAAACTACTGGTGTACTGAGCAACAGAACGTTGAACAGGTCGGACAAGGATAAGAACAGTAGTTGACAACAGAAATATTGTGAGAGCGGTGAAGAAAACATCCAAAACATCAGTAAGTGACATCACCAATGGCCTCCACAGTGCAGGGGCGAAGGTATCACAATCCACTGTTTAAAGACTCAGAGAGCAGAAATTTAGAGTCCAGACCACAATATGCAAACCACTCATCAACAGCAGATTGAAATTTGCAAAGTACTGAGATGAGCCGCAAAGGTTCTGGAACACAATCTTATAGACTGATGAGACCAAGATTAATCTCTGCCAAAGTGATGGAAAGGCCAAATTGTGGTGAAAGATAGGAACTGCTTATGATCTGAAGCATACGTGTCTCTCTTGGGTGTGCATAGTTGCGCTCTGGAACTCATTAATATTTATTGATGAGGTAACTGATGATGGTAGCAGCAGAATGAATTCAGAAGTGTACAGAAACATTTTGTCTGCCAATTTATGGAGAAATGCATTTAGATGTTTAACATGCAGCAGGACAATGACCCAAAGCAAACTGCCAACAAAACAAAGGACTTCATCAGGGGAAAAAAGTGGAAGGTTTTAGACCGGCCAAGTCAATCACCTGACCTTAACTCAATAGAGCATGCATTTCACCTCCTTAAGATGAGACTGAAGGGAGAAACAACCAGAAACAAACAAGAACTGAAAGAAGCTGCAGTAAAAGCCTGGAATAGCATCACAAATGAAGAATGCAACAGTTTGTTGATGTCGATGGG
The DNA here is from genome assembly GCA_016801105.1 of Esox niger. Classification (NCBI taxonomy): domain Eukaryota; kingdom Metazoa; phylum Chordata; class Actinopteri; order Esociformes; family Esocidae; genus Esox; species Esox niger. Next base: position 25,064 of record JACXGJ010004447.1, read on the forward strand.
TCACAGGCTTGAGGCAGTTATTGCAAGCATGTGTAATGCCACCAAATATTACATGTTATTTACTTTAAGATTTTTTTGTTCCTTTACTTTTGCTCACCTAAAAATGCTGTCGTATAATACAAATGGTGATATGTCCTAAGTTGCTTAACACATCTATATGTGAATACCAGGAAAATAAAGCAGAAAATCTGAACTCTTGTCCCATGCTCATCTTTTGATCTTAAACCCAAATGTCTTCAGTAACCATCAAAACAAAGACATTTGCTTGCCGTTCCAAAACTTTTGGAGGGGACTGAAAACTACAACCTATATCAAATGTTTATACTTGCATCGGTTATATAAAACATTTCTGTCAGAAATCATAGGGATAATTTATTTGCTACCAGATGCCTGCAGTACTTCAACCAGCATAAACATTTACTCATATAAAGGAAGGCAGTTTTACCTCAACAGGTTGCAACATGCAGCATGGAAAATGTTCAAACTGTGCATGTTATGTACTGAGAATCTAGACCATGAAACACCATCTTGGCAAGCTAGAGAAACATCCAGATCCTTACATGTGTCATAGAGACTTTGCATAAGAAGTAACAATCAGATTTTTACATCTACAGCTGTGTGTATTTAGTTATGGTTGTTCTAATGTCTATCGACCAAACAGAAGGAAAATAAAAAATACTGGTTGCTGCAGTATTTGATCACCCTCAATAGGAGGCAGGTGTGATACATTTCATGTGCAAGATGTCTAGACACAATCTGTTAGGCCCTTGATCCCAATGCATGTGGCACTGCCAACGGTAAGTGTTCAAAAGGACCTTTCAACTTTGACTGACTGTTGCATAATATGTACTGTACAGACCCCAATATATAATGATGAGGCCATAAAAGTAAGCATAACCTACCAGTGTCTCAGTTCACAGTATAGGCTGTAGAAGTACTGTAGGCTAACATAGGGGTCATTGACATGAAATAACAAGTTGGGTGTGATACTTGTTCTGGACAAGGCCAGCAAGGTAACTTTAACTACAGCCTAAGTTTTTCAAGTTCAAAGAAAATCAAGAAATTAGAATTGCTGCACTATGTCCATGACCTACAACCCTAAAAAGAAATTGGGGAGCTACCCATGATAAGATACAATTTCTGACAATCCTAAATTAAAAATGTAAATGACCAATGTAAGAAAAAAATTATTCAAGCAGAAGAATTCTAGTCCTTAGGAAGAGAAGATAAAGGGTTGGTCTGTTCTCTGGTCTTATTTGGAAGGACATAGATCTGCCTCTTCTTCCTCTTGCTCCTTATCTTCTGGATTAGGGCGAGATCTGTATCTATGTATCTACAGAGACATCAGACCAAAGGGCAAATCTATCAATTAACCATTCATCTGCAGAGGTTTGCAGTGGCATGTTTTGCCTGGCTACTGCTACATGTACAGCTGCAGCCTGTGGAATCTATACAGCAAAATTGCTAGGATGGAAAGCCATTAAGTAAGCAGCAGATTCTATGCTGCAGAGCCAATACCGACTTACACATGTAGTAGGATGGAGGCACCGTCCCTGCATAGTGGATCTGGAATGCACATACATAAAAAAGGAAGTATGTAATGTGAGTCAGCGGCTGTAAATATAAATAAAACCATGTATTAATCATGGGCTCGAAGGTCACACACTTTCAGACTTTAAAAGTCTGTATAAGCCATGCTAAGAACAAGACCACCAATTATCTTTAGAACACACTATCCTTACTGGCTAATGATATACTTTAGGCCCTAGATTAAATCAAATCAGGCATTAACAGGCAGCTGCTCCTGAATTCGCTATCACCAAGCCACACCCCTCACACTCGCTTTACAAAGGGAACTGAATATTGAAAGAAGAACGCTCAACTGCAAAATCATTGAACAAACTCACTAGGCATTGCTTTCTCAAGGTGACAATGTAACAAATTGAATTTTCCGCTTTCAACGTGATTACCGGGGCAACGCCGTAGACGTGATGACAGGGGCAACGCCGTAGACGTGATTACCGGGGCAACGCTGTAGACGTGATTACCGGGGCAACGCCGTAGACGTGATTACCGGGGCAACGCCGTAGACGTTGACTTTTTAATTTAGTACGCCTTTATCCCGCCAAAACATTGACTGGCATGGATCTGATGGAGGGTAGACACCAGTCTTCTTTTACAGTACACCCTAAACAGCTCAACTAATTTGAGAAAATACATTTTGGATATACAAAATGATCCAACACAGAAAAGTGGAATATTCCAATGCAGCAATAATTGAGAACCACCAACAGGGGGCTAGATAAGGAGACCAACCATCTACTTCATGTCTAGGATAGCAATTAATAAGCGCTAAACACACGTGTAAGCACAAAGAGCACAGATGCAAATCCATTTCCAGTAAACACGTTAAAAAAAACAGCCTTTCAATCTCTGAGTGACAATTGCATAATCTGTACAGACCACAATCTAATCTCAATCTTTACTACAGCTTCATAGACCATGCTTTTTAGCTGATGTTAGCAACAATCATTTTGGATAATTGGTTGACATTTGTCTTTACAAGACATTTCAACTAGAAGTTGATAACGGATGTTTGCAATGGGAAGTAAAATATTAATTTGGAAATATGTTTTATATTGTGTTGTATTACAAGTATTGGAGCTTACTGGTTTACTTAAATCCAGTAAATAGAATGCTTTAATATTTTATTTTGTACTGGTCAAGTAGGTTTGTTTTATAAAATGATAGTGTATTTGGAACTCTCACCGGAATCGAGCAGTCACAATTTTTGTCCATTACTGTTGTGGTTATTCTGGAACAGGTATAACACACCTTGTCTCTGCACAGTGTGAGTGTTTCAAGATGTCAAATTATTCAGCCCCGGTATGATACAGTTGTCTCACTGCCCAAGGCACAGGACAGAGTGGTTAAACGGTCTGCACTCTCACTTATTACTCACTGAACACTCTCCAGGCACGCAACATTACATTTCCATGCTCCACTAAAAACCTTTCCATGCTCACACCATACAATTAAAACAGGTTCTACAAAAAACACATCAACTTTTGTAATTATTTAACATTTGCTTATGAAGAAGGCTATCTGAGAAGAGCAAGGACGGTGATGAAGCAGTCGGCTTGCTTCAAGCAATGGGCTTTAAACCAAATTAAAACCAAATTACGCACACTCTACCCCAGTTCCACTTTGCTTGTACTCTGACTCAGGCCTATTTGATTCATTCAGGATGTCATCAGAAAAAAATACTGATTCTATTTCATTGGAGTAAGATTATATGTTGGGTGCACAGAAGGCCTAGGTCCAACAGCCAAGGTTGGTCAATCTGTTGTTTAGGCTAACTGTGGTGTTAATAATATTCTGGCCTGCAGAACATTAGTTGGTAACAACTTTGGCCAGTCCCTGGTTCTGACCCCTAACCCAGAGTATGTGGATATGCATTAGTACATGATATAAATGTCCTCAGCAAAACAGTACCTGTTAAAACTGATGTTGAGAAACCAGCAGGATCTCAACAATCACAACAAATAAATGAAGAGCTTCTTGTGATCGATTGAATTCAAGCATTTGTGCCTTATTCCACCTAGCTAAGCAGGCTCACAGATAATTTAATGCTGAACTCCAATAATTTGTGTTCAGTTAAGAGGAGAACACAACCCTTCATTAAAGAACAAACAAACTGCACTCCCTGTTGATCTGATCTCTATAATAGGTGCTCACTGAATTACAAGTCTTGTCCTAGTCATGGCAGGATGGATTATAAGCACATTGCATGATTGACATTTTTGGCACACGCAGCAAAGTCTTTCCTACTGCAGAAAGCCCTAAGGCAAGTTTGGAGCCACTAGAAAGTCACAGGTTGTTGCCAGGTATGAAAAACTAAAGGCACACAAAAGAACTAAAGAAAAGCAGTTATTACAGTGTTAGACATGTGTCTTTACAGCATCTCTTACAACATTTAAAGCATCCCTCTACCTGGTGCCGGGAGCTTACCTTGGTCCTACAACGAGGGTCACCATCCGGATCGGTTAGTTTTCCTCCGTAAGCAGCAGGAAGCTGCTCAGCATCAATGTAGTTCATCAATACCTCTTGCCAGTTGGCTACAGAATAAAAAGGCAAAAAGAAACAATAATGTATTTAAATATCTTTTTACAAGTTATAGTCTACCAGACAAAAAATGTCAGACATTGTGTACTGACTTGCATGTTTTAGGTGAAATGAACTCAAATTGAACTACAGTATCTGTACCTCAACTTAGTTGCTAAAGGTGCAACTGTATTTACAATGTATAAAATGTGGCTAACAGAAATGTCAGACATTCCGTACTCCCCAATGTAAACATTGTAATTCTCTGGAAAAAAGTAAATGTCTCACCGCCCAGAATGATGATCTTGTTGCGGGTGATCTCACTCAAGAAGTGCTTGACAAGGTTGTAGGCCACAGGGAACAGCTTAGGAGCTGAGAGGTGGAGACCGAGTTGGGTAAATATTACAGTGTACAATCATTAAATAGACTAAAAAAATGTTTTCAGCAATTATCGTTCATCTGGGAAACAGAAAATGTTTCCTATGTACAGTATGGAAACATACCGAGATTTTTGGATGAAATAGAGAGATTGCTTCTTACAATGTTTTTCTAATAGGGTCCCTTGATAATTTGTTACAAAATAATAATCTATGTTCAGCCCTGAATATTAACCAGCTTGACATTTGCTAAGTCAGCTTGACTGAAGCTATTTGGCCTGACATAACTAGTTACTTACTTACTCAGTTACCAAATTAATATACAGTGCCTTGCAAAAGTATTCCCCCTTGGCTTTTTACCTATTTTGTTGCACTACAGCCTTTAGTTCAATGTTTTTTTAATCTGAATTGTATGTGATGGATTAGAACACAGTAGTCTAAGTTAGAGAAGTGAAATAAGAAAAATACATATATAAAACAATTTTTTAAATAAAAAACAGAAAATTGGCATGTGCATATGTATTCACCCCTTTGCAACCAATTACCTTCAGAAGTCACATCATTTGTGAAATGATGTCCACCTGTGTCCAATCTAAGTGTCACATGATCTGTCAGTACATATACACACCTTTTTTGAAAGGCCACAGAGGCTGCAACATCTAAGAGGCCCCACTAACCAAACACTGCCATGAAGACCAGGGAAAACTCCAAACTAGTAAGGGACAATGTTGTTGAGAAGTCAGGGTTAGGTTGTACAAATATATCCAAATCTTTGATGAACCCCAGGAGCGCCATCAAATATATCATAACCAAATGGAAAGAACATGACACAACAGCAAACCTTCCAAGAGACGGCCGCCCACCAAAACTCTTGGACCGGGCAAGAAGGGAATTAATCAGAGAGGCAGCATGGAGACCAAAGGTAACCCTGGAGGAGCTGCAGAGTTCCACAGCAGAGACTGGAGTATTTGTACATAGGAGGACAATAAGCCATATGCTCCATGGAGTTGGGCTTTATGGCAGAGTGGCCAGAAGAAAGCCATAACTTTCAGCAAAAAACTAAATGACACGTTTTGAGTCTGCAAAAAGGCATGTGGTAGACTCCCAAAATGTATGGAGGAAGGTGCTCTGGTCTGATGAGACTAAAATTGAACTTTTCGGCCATCAAGAAAAAGCTATGTCTGGCGCAAACCCAACACATCACATCCCTCACACCGTCCCCACAGTGAAACATGGTGGTGGCAGCATCATTCTGTGGGGATGTTTAACAGCAGCCGGGACTGGAAAACTGGTCAGAGTTGAGGGAAAGATGGATGGTGCTAAATACAAGGATATTCTTGAGCAAAACCGTACCACTCTGTGCGTGATTTGAGGCTAGGACGGAGGTTCACCTTCCAGACAATGACCCCAAAAACAATGCTAAAGCAACACTTGAGTGGTTTAAAGAGAAACCTATATATGTGTTGGAATGGCCTATTCAAATGGCCTAGTCAATCCAATAGAAAATCTGTGGTCAGACTTAAAGATTGCTGTTCATAAGAACAAACCATCCAACTTGAAGGAGCAGTTTTGCAAGGAAGAATGGGCAAAAATCCCAGTGGTAAGATGTGGCAAGCTCATAAAGACTTATCCAAAGAGACTTGGAGCTGCGATTGCTGCAAAAGGTGGCTCTACAAAGTATTGACATTAGGGAGGTGAATAGTTACGCACATTGACTTTTTTTCTATTTTGTCCTATTTTTTGTTTGCGTCACAATAAAAAAAAAAAACATCTTCACAGTTTTTGGGCATGTTCTGAAAATTTAATGATGCAAATCCTCAAACAATCCATGTTAATTCCAGGTGGTGAGGCAACAAAACACACCAAGGGAGGTGAAAAATAAATACTCATACAGTGCCTTGCAAAAGTTAACTAAATTTGTTTTTCCACAGCAATGAGTTGATAACAGCTAAGTTTGTCAACATGATTAAGCAAGTGAATACACAAAATGTAGCTAGTTAGGTAGCCGCAAGCTAAAAACTAAGCCAGAATGGAAGATAATTCACCTTTAGTTTCATAGTTCTGACTTGTTAATGAATGTTACATCTAACGTTTTGCATAAAGTGAAGGGAAAAGGTATTTGATCACCTGCTGGATTTGTACATTTGCCTACTGACCAATTTTTTTTTCGTTCTATACTTTTAACGGTAGGTTTATTTGAACAGTGAGAGACAGAATAACAAAAAAAACAGAGAAACGCATACCAAAAATGTTATAAATTGACCTGCATTTCAATGAATGAAATAAGTATTTGACCCCTCTGCAAAACATGACTTAGTACTTGGTTGCAAAACCCTTGTTGGCAATCAGAGGTCAGATGTTTCATGTAGTTGGCCCCCAGGTTTGCACACATCTCAGGAGGGATTTTTTCCCACTTCTCTTTACAGATTTCGAGGCTGATGTCTATCAATTTTCCGTATGCTAATGTAAATAGAAGGGCAGAAAAAACACTAAGTGTATGTTGGTATAAGTAGAATGTATGCATGTGCACTTAATGTAAATGCAATTCTAAATGTGCAGTGCAAAATATACTTATTTACAGAAGATTTACAAGTATAATGCATGTACAAGGAGGACAAACATTTGTTTGGGTAGAAGTGGCAATTCTCAATGGCATTCTGAATTTGCAATTGAGGAAAATTTAAGGAGTAGGCTAGCTAGCAAGCACACCACATTTTCTTCAGGAAATGTACAACATTTCCAAACAAAATGCCAACATTTTACTTTTGCTTAATTACTTACATCCCCTTTCCCATTTGAGGTTTACTCTGCAGATGCCCTATTTATTCTTCCTATTGTAATATTTTTTACACGCCCTTAGTTTCTCCACTGACATCTCTACTCCATTTCGCTCCTTAAACTTTTCCCTGTTAGTTCTTTAACTACTTCCCTATGGTGCGTACTATATTTGTATTTTGTTATTTCCATAATTGTTTTTGTATTTTTTATACAGCTTATGCACTGACTTCTCAATTCCAATTAGTTCCTTACACTATTGCCTGTTTGTTTTTCTATAGCCTGTTTGTAGTATATTTCTATTCCTTTTGTTTTTATTTGATCTATAGACTTTTTGTCTTTCATACAGTTTCTATTATGTTCTAGGTCCTGTTGTTTTTATCAACTCATTGTTTAGTAAATAGCTGATTCCCTCTAAGCTCATTTTCCTTTGCCTCTTACATCTTCCCATATAGTGTGATCCGGTAGAATATGTTGAACAATGACATCTACGTTGTCAATAATACAATGCTTTTTAAAAAACATCTTGCCATCAATGTATATCTGACACAGTCTCATTCTTTTAGTGTACCCCGCAAAACCATTTGCCTTTACTCACAATTTGAGGACCCCATCCATTGTTGCTATGCAGCTATATTTTTTAATCATCATTACTATTATTTCTTGGTAAAGGTCATATTATTGCTAGTTTTGGAATGCTTTTTGTTAATCTACTTTAGTTGAATGCAGTGAGTAAGTCGATCTAGACTCTAAAAAAGTGCAAATTTAAATATAAATACTTGCAACCACAAATTTCAGTATAAATGTGTTTTTTCCTGGTGTAAGGACAATCATGTTTGGTTCCAATTGTGGAGAGAGCATTTTTTAGGGGCAGGAAAAAAAAGAGTGTACAAACAAAGGCTAAATTCCAGTAATCCAAGAAGGTACACAGGCGAAGGTACACAAGGGCTAAGGCAAAAACTTAAAAAGTTCTGGGCTAAGGACAATGGAAACTACAAGGTCAAAAACACTATGGATAAACTCTGACAAAGGCTCAGTATGTAGTCATAATGTACAAAACCTCACAAGTGACCAATAAACAAACTGAAAGCTGAATAGTCCAAAAACTCAAAGAGGTGAGGTGAATGCAGGTGGTAGAGTTCGGGGGTGTGCAGGTAGGAGAAGCAGGACATGGAGTGATCAAGGTAAGTGTAGTGAGTGCGGGGGAGGGAGGGAGCTGGATGCAAGGGCGGACTGCATTCAGGAGGGACTGGAACAGGGAGTGATCAAGGCCTCACCCCTGGCATACTCTGCATTAGTAGAGACAGTGGAAAATGGAGAAGCTAAAGTGTAATACTTTCATGAAAGACAAGTATTCACTGACTGTACGGATCTGTTTCTATACAAGTGAGTCAGTTCCAAACTGTACACAGCGTGGCAGTAAGCCAAATACCAGTTTAACAAGTTCTGGTGAAACATATAGGTGAACCATGACAGGTGCAGGACCCTGTGAGAACCACCAAGTTGGGAAATCAAAGGGAATCATCCCCGGACTTCCTGATCACACCTATTAACTTACACAGGCAAAGGTTCAAGGGTAATTATTCTTGGGAGAGGAACAATAGAGATGCAGAAGGGACTAAAAAATGATGTAGGAAAGAGAAGGAAGTGGAAGAAAATAGAGAAAAACAATAATGACAAGACAAGGAATGGACTAGAAGTGAATAAGGGAAATATAAATTTGAATCTACTCGCTAAGCTGAGCTCAAACCCTATATCCAAAATAAGACAAAAAAATGTGTACAGCCTACAACTGGGCCATTTTAGAAGACACCTGTTTGCACAAATGTATATAAAAAAATGAAGACTACTGTATCATCAACAACAGGTTGGTTTAAATCTCTCAAGGCATTTTAAATTAGCTGCTGACGACAGTCTAAAGCAGAAATGCACAGATCAACAGTGTAATGTGCTCAATAAAACCCTGCTTCCTCTGGATCCACAAACTAGCAAGAGGAGCATTTGCTCACACAGCAATGAATGAGTGGTGCGAACGAAGTCTTCACGTGGCTTCTTTTCAATGTACAGAGTAACAATAGTATGGTCTGTCTTTAATCCGATCCAGATGCTAGATAGTGTGGCAATGAAACAAACCTTTAATGACAAATAGCCTCTTGAGACCCTCAGGGTAGTTGTCCTCAAACATAGTCAGAATCTGCAGATTAACAACAACCACAATCACACAGAATTCACTCAACACCACCCGCTCCATGGATTCAACAGAAGAGTGTGTGTGTGTGTGTGTGTGTGTGTGTGTGTACCTCTCCGTAAGTGTCGATGGCAGGCTTCCACAAGTGTTTGAGACCAAGACCTTCAACATCATAGATCATGGTGATGGCTTCGACATGTGTCCCAAGCTAAAGGGAGAGAAAAAGCCAAAGAGATGGAGAAATGTATAAAGAAATAGAGATGGATGTATGGAGAGAGAAGGAGAAAAAAGCAGAAGAGCGATTGAGGAAGGATTTTGAAATCACAGAAAGTTGAGCGAGGGGTAAATGCATTCATATAAGAATGATCTCAGAAGTTTAACTACAGGCTCTTGAAAATGGCAACATTTTATACACAGGAACACTTCATTTGTGATACAGGATGTGTCCTGGTCCTGCCAAACATACTGTTAAAACCCCTGGCACTCCACATACTGTACTGAAAACATAGACAAAGCTCCCCACAACGTAAATGATCCTTCCCATTCTAGTATTTCTATATCTGTGACGGAAACATTTCCTGTACCCTCTCAGACTGCAGGTCACACTCCCTCTGCAGCAGCTCACAGTCTCTTATCTTGGACTTTATGAAGTCCTGTTTGGAGGCAGACAGGAAGAGTCCTTTGGGGTCCATGGGACCGATGACATCCCACCAGATGGGGCTCCCCTCCCGGTCGTACCCGCACATCCCACCTGACAGGTACTTCTCAATCACCTGGGCACAAATACCATGGTTAGACACCAGCTGCACCACAGCAATGCACTAGAACTACTTAAGCTACACACTTAATACCATGCCAACACCCACATTTAACCACTTCAGTATTTTGGCCTAGCAGGGATATTAGTAATGTTAGAATATAGAAAAGAAATCTGCTAGTAGGTCAATGGACTGAGGTTTACACCAGTCTGACATACCTCTGGAGGCTGCCATTCCGTAGTGATTGTGTCTGCTTTCATGTGTTTCCTGAAGTCGAGGTGCTGGAAATAAAGCATGACAGAACGTGAGAGACTCAAATAATGTAATAAGTGATAGCATGAAATCAGGATTCACACCACCCATGCACACATAAACACACGCGCTGTTTGTGTCATGACAAGTGCGGGTATAAGTGGGTAAGTGGATGAGTACGTTTTAAAGGGCCAGCGTAACTAAGACCTTCATGAATAGCATATCAGCATGAAGGGGATAACACACTAGTCTTTGGCAAAAGGGCAGGGTATTCTAGATTGTGCATTTTATCCTAAGCATTTCACAGTAGTAAGCAGTAGTAAAAGTAATGACAGTAAACAGGAGTTTCGTTGGCTATGTATTAGTTAAATTGACTGATTTTGGAGTGGTGTGCAGGTCTGGACTAAGATGGGTCCTAGTCACAGACAATGGAATAAGGGTGCGGCAGGAGTGGCCCCACCCAGTCTGCACACTATTTGAAGTTCATTAGGATGAACGGGGGGAGGAGCAGCATAACTGAAACTTGGATATCAAATGTATTATTATGGCCTTGCAACATCAGATCAGCTCAGGTAGGTTTGGAGGATTATAAGAACAAGACTTGTCCACCAATGCAACATTTCACAAAGCTATTCTGCTTCAGATCACACACTTTTTACTCAAACAGGAAGCATTTGCCTGCCAGAATAGGGTTGGAGAATGCATTCTCAAGCCAACAACCATGGTTAGGTTTACAGGGGTACGAACAATTACAAGAACCCGGACAGTGCTGAGACAATTTGCACTGCAGTCCCTGGGAGAACCAGGGCCTTTTTGATATACCACAACCAGGATTATAACTTGAGTCAGCTGTACTACTAGGCAGTGACCTAAACTACTGTGCCCCTTGAGTCCAGCATTTCATTTTCCCAAAAATAGGACTGTTTCCGAGAATTTAACTTCTCAGTTTTCAAATAGAATTTCTCTCTTTTGATAAACCGTCAAACTGATTACATCGGAACAGCGCTGTTTCTCTGACACTATAAAAACAGATTCAGGCATCAGAGCTCACCCCCTCCAGCCTAAAAAACCAAGCTCACTCATCTGATTGTACTGTAAAAATGTGGCACAACAGTCATGCATATTACATGACATAATGGATTTTCTCAACTAATCAAATGAAAGCACAGGATTTTTTTCTGTTTCATAAGTGGCATTTAGAATCTGCCGGAACCCACTCTTTCAAAGAGCCTGTGTTGTATTGTGGTTGAGCTGTGTTCCTGCCATTTGCCATGTGCTTTTCCCTGCTGAATTCAGAGTACTTGTAAAATACTGGATTTATGATGGATTCGCTACACCTGGGCTTGTCTAATAACGTTGGCAGTGATGAGGTAGGGTTAGGGTTACATTTTGTTATGTTCATGAACGTGTAAGGCATACCTTTCGAAGCATGGCTTCTGACTTATTGACATTGAAGTTCCTGGCTGTGAGAAGAGTTTGGAGAAAGACAGAAAGAGAGAATAATTAGCCATGATTGTATATCACAGCTGATGTTGACAGGTTATTCAACAAGTGAGGGGCATGTCAGCATGGGACAACCGCTTTAGAGCCTCTTGACCCTCTACAACTAATGATAGCTATAAACATGACAATCAGAGAGTGGACAAGCAGGAAATGACCCAGACACAATCCTTCAGACTGATGCCTGTGCCTCAAAAGGCACCTTAATCCCTATTTAGTGCACTGCTTAAAGGCCATGGTCTAAAGTCGAGCACTACAGAAGAAATTCAGGGTCCTTTTTGTGATGTCTGACTTACTCATTTTGCCAGGGCTGTGACTGTGCGAAATGAGTTTCCACCTCGCTCTATAAATCTGAGACATTATTGAATTCCGGACTCCTGGTTTTTAGCCGATGAGCAGGGCTGGGAGCGTCCCCATAACAACAGTCTATGGCGAGCTTCCATTAAGGCTCCTCTGAGCTTAAGAACAGCTAGTCGCCTGAATTAGCATATACCTTTTTGTCCACTGTGCGAAAAACCCTAACATCGGACTCCCCATTTACCAAAGCACCACTGCACAGTACTCACCTCGAATGAGGACGCTAATCAGCTTATCTAATACTCTAGTTAAAGGTGATTAAGTAGTGGGCTGACAGTAGCGGTCAGTCAGTGGCTTTGTCCCAAACCGTATTCCCTAATGTAGTGCACTATTTCAGACTAGAGCCAGATGAACTACAAAGGGGATGGGTACCATTTGTAACTTGAGACACATCAATGACCAATATGCCTTGTGTGTGGCTTTGCAACTGAAACAGGATGGAGCCTTTTTACTTTCATATGTGGCCAAATATATCGATGACAAAATTTCAAAGTATTTTAGATTTATTATCTAAAAATAATGTTTTGTTATCCTTTATTTCTTTGTGTGCATACGATGTTCAGGTTAAGCATATGTGTCAGCGTGAAGTCCTAATTATGGAGAATGATGACTAGAAGAAGCAAAAAAGGAAGTTCAACAACCTCTGTGTTGTAATGTCTTCCTGTTACAGTAATGTCTGTCCAAAACGGTCTAAATTCAGTTGAATCAAGTCTACAGTGATTACAGCTACAGCTATTTCTTCATACCAAACAAAAGTTTACAGTCCTTTTCACTGTCATGGTTCATAGAAACAGCAGCGACTGGGGGAAATTAAATTTAAGAGCACTGAGAGCAGACGAATAGCAAAACAGCACTCATTGTCTGTACATAGAAACCACATAGTACCTACCATTTTCTATACCTCTTGCCTCAATTTCTTTTTAATCTCTTTTCACCTCTCCCCATTTCTCGATCTCAATATTTGGTTTATTTAACCTTACAACCATCTATTGAACCAGAACACTTTGATAGGCGTGTTTTGATAGGTGTTATACCACATACTATAGCCACTACATTTTTATGAAATGCAGCTCAGATATTTTGCCTGGACTTGAATGACCAGTCCAATAATCAACACACAAGCTCTCTCTTACCGCAAAATAAATGAATAACCGTTAGATGCAGTAGATTGGTCCAGGCAGTTACATCTAAGCTTGGCTAATAACAAATGCATGAGTCATTGTTTTACAGGTTTAGTGTGATCAGCCCTAGATTACAGTGTTAGTACAACATTTCACTGCACTAATCAACTCTAGAGCAAAGTTTGTTCTTTTTCTGTCTCAAGCTCTCTTGTTCTCTTTGCCTCTCTCACTGTATCCAGTAGACATGTTCGAACTTCTCTGTTTGTCAGTAACTAAACTTTTCCTTTTGCAGAACCTTTCAGAAACACAAAAAGTGTCAGGTTGAAGCTCATATCTGTGTTGCTTATGAAACATTACGTCCATCAAGATGAGAACAGCAAGCATCTGTCAGTACATCGCAGCTTCACAGGAAAATAAAGTCTTAGAAGCCATGAAGCACTCTTAAAACAACAGCTTTACTGTTCAGCATGGTAGTGGTTCTGTGGCAAAGCAACAGGCATTTAATGTGTTATTTTGCCTCACCTCTAAGCCAGCGCAACAAGAAATGGTCATGCTGAGCCGGAAGTAGTGTAAGAACATCCTGAATCCTCTCTCGAAACTGCCCAAGGATGAAACAGGGCAAAAGAAAGAGGAGTGAGGAGGATAGCAGGCCAAAACTCATTAGTGATGATGGACAAGACAGATTAGTGGTTAACACACACTGAACAAAATTATAAACTCAACACTTTTGTTTTTGCACCCATTCATCATGAGCTGAACTCAATGATCTAAGATTTTTCATAATTCGGTCTAAATCTGTGTTAGTGAGCACTTCTCGTTTGCCGAGATAATCCACCCACCTCACAGGTGTGGCATATCAAGATGCTGATCAGACAGCATGAGTATTGCACAGGTGTGCCTTTGGCTGGCCACAATAAAAGATAACTGGAAAATGTGCAGTTCCATCACACAGCACAATTCCACAGATGTTGCAAGATTTTAGTGAGTGTGCAAATGGCATGCTGACTGCAAGAATGTGCAACAGAGCTTTTGCCCTTGAAACTGTGCAATACTCATGCTGTCTGATCCGCATCTTGATACGCCACACCAGTGAGATGGATGGATTTTCTCGGAAAAGGAAAAGAGCTCACTAACACAGATTTAGACCGATTTGCCAACAATATTTGAGAGAAATAGGCCTATTGGGTACATAGAGAAAGTTTTAGATCTTTGAGTTCAGCTCATGATAAATGGGGGGCAAAAACAAGTGTTGCGTTTATTATTTTGTTCAGTGTTATAAGCAAACATGTGCAATGAATTTGACAAAACAGCCAACTAGTGCTATATCTTACATCAATATTTCTGTAATTGAGCTGTAGAGCTTATCCAGAACGACTTACATTTAAAGGTGCACTGACCTGCTTTTAATATTTGCAAGACTGAACTTTAGACAAAGATGCAACTTCCCTTACCGAATAAGACCAGAATACTACTAGCTATTGCAGGGTGGAATGAACTTAAAACATTTATACAATTTACTGCAGATATGCTCTTGTCATTTTTGCTTGTCTTCATACTTCATACTAGCTTGTCTTCATACTGCTTCTCTTTTATTTTGGGATATATTTAATACATGTGTATAACATTAAAACTTCAAAGGCAGGATTGTCTGTTAAAAACAAATGATGTGAAATTTGGTGACCAGGAAAAATGCGAAGACCACGATTATTAATAGTAAGACAATGTTACGTTTAATCCAGTTACGTGGTTACATAATTTTAATCACCAATCAACTTTTGCAAAAGGTAACACGGAACAATGTGTCTGAAATAATTACTGTATGAAAAAATGTATAGGTCACACCGTATTTGTAGCCTTTTATTTCTACAGATCATATTCTGTAACGTGTATCGCAGTCAATAATCTTTACATGCCTAGTAGAAAACCGGAACGTTCTGAGTTTCAACAACATTATCCGTCATCCGTACAAAAAAATGCGTCATACAGCAATCTTGAATAAATGAACTCACCTCCTCCAGCGCTGCAGCCTGCTTCGGACTGAGGTCGCCAACCCTGCCGCTCATTACGTCTGGTAAAACAAACAATAAAAACACCACCGCTTTTATTCCGTCAACTGAAGACGATGATGTTGAAGATACGCGCGTCACTATGGGTTAGCTTGACTGCAGTAGGTCGGTGGTTTTACCGCCGTACTGTAGTTGCTGATATCGTCCACATCTATGAAGTCACGTGGTGTAAACACGCATATTTAAAGGTCCGGTAAACAAAAATTAGTCTGTGCATTTAAACCAGAAACCACGTGCAACAGTGCATTTTTTTGCAATGGATTAATTCACCACATGAAATCAATTCAGATTTTCTACCATACAACGAAAGATTGGTTGGTTCATAAAAAGAAAATAAATGTTTAAAGGTGCATACTTCAGTGCGCTGTACCCTGCGTTTTGGTCTTCATAAGTAACCAATAGCCTGGGCAGGAGTTTTAGGTATGAAAATTAACTACAGCATGCACAGGTATTGTTGCTATATACTCACCAAAACCAGCGTTTTACCAGTAGATGTCAAACTTCAACGCAATCCACCTAGGCAGACGTCAATCCATAGACTTGGATAGACCACCACGGTGTCTCTGTCTCAAAGGAGAAAGATGTTGGGGAAATCTCTCTTTCTGCTATTCCCTAGAGCCAGACGACACGGGTTCCACTCCAAAAAAGACCTTTGGAATGGATGTCCCAGCTTCAGATTCTTTTGCCGCTTTTCACATGGTAACCACGGCAGATTGCTTAGTGCAGCCTGTAACATGGTCATCCCTGTCTGCCTAAAACAAAAACCTCTGCTGTTGACGCTGTTACTGCTACACCCCCCCGAATATCTGGCCCTGTGGATAATCATAAAACTAAGAGCTGAATTCTGATGGGTGATGTTGATAATACAGAGACTAACCCGAAGTTGCAAGAAAAAATTTGAGTTACAGATGGAACCTTGTAAAGCACAAATCAGACGATGTCTCAA
Organism: Esox niger; assembly: GCA_016801105.1. Taxonomy (NCBI): domain Eukaryota; kingdom Metazoa; phylum Chordata; class Actinopteri; order Esociformes; family Esocidae; genus Esox; species Esox niger. The sequence continues at coordinate 41,508 of JACXGJ010004447.1, forward strand.
ATGCAAGAACACTATAAATTCTTGGAGCATGTGTGATGGATTAACTAGAATTGTTTCCAATCATCAAAAAGCTACTTTTCAGGATCATCTTTGTTATAGAACACAGGCTATTGTAAATGAAGGTTTCAAATATGAATTTCTTAAAGTACATAAAGCGGTACCCCAGGGTTTGGTTATGGGACCTCTGTTGTTCACACTGTATATGAACAAAATTGGTGGCACTGGGAACCTTTGTGTCATTCATTTGAACAGTGATGATACAGTTCTAAATTCTGCTGCACCATCTTTGAAGTGTTTGTCTATTTACAGTCTGTCTTCCAAGCATTTCGTTTTAGAGTTGAATAAAACTATAACCAAACATAAAATCTAAAATATTCTCTTGGTCACGCTTTCTTCAAAATTCACACCATGAAAAACTGACAAAAACCTGGGCATTTGGCTTGATGACCAAAAACACGTTACTGGTTTAGTAAAATGAAGACAGATTGTCATCTTTTCATTGTAAAAAATCAACTGTTCAGTTGACTTTTATGTCTGTCTTGGACTATGGGGAAATAATATTTATGCAAACCACAGCTTCCACCCTTAAATAATTAGATGCTAACACTGTGCACTTCAATTCATCTTTGGAGTTAATTATAGAAATAATTGTGTATGACATGAAAAGGTAGCATGGGTCTCTACTATCTAAAGTATGTAAAATCAGAAAAGCACTCTTCTTTTTGTTAACAAGACACTTTTGCAGAATCAATCAATCACATGTATTTATTAAACCCTTTTTACATCAGCAGTTGTCACAAAATGCTTTTACAAAACACCCAGCCTGAAACACTAAGGAGCACATAACAACAGTGGTGAATTTAATTGGCTCGGAAAGACTCTCTAAGAAGGCTGAAATTCAGGAAGAAACCTAGAGAGAAACCAGGCTCAGAGGGGTGACCAGTCCTCTTCGGACTGTGTCGGGTGAACATTAAGAGTACAAGTTGTAATATTTAAATCTAGGCTGAGTCCAGAGTCTTTTAAACCTAGTCCGGTTCAGAAGCATGACCAGATGGACAAGGACAGGGACAACCTGAAGGGGGGAAGTTAGCCGAGTGGCAAGTGGAATCGTTGGAGTATGTTGGACAGGGTGAGCCACAGGGACTTTGGACAGGGAGAGCAATGTGACTTTCAAGCCTGGTACTCTGTAGGTGTGGGCCAAGACCTCATGTCCTCCCAAGTTTAAACTGGGCAAGACATGGAAAATGTGGAAAGTGCATTCCTTAGATCTACAAGGATTTACTGTGGAGAAGGAGAACTGACCCGACTCCCCCGGCACAATAATATAGCAGCAGAAAACCTTGGGGCTGAGACAGGGGGTCCAGTGATACTGTGGCCCTATTCCATTCACCTTCAGACCCCTGGGGAAGACTGCACTTAATCATAGACCATGCTGAAGATAGGAGTCTTTAGTAGATACTTGAAAGTTTGCAGCAAGTTTAGATTTCTAACTGTTAATTGGCAGATCATTCCACAGTAGTAGAGCTCTATGAGAGAAAGCCTAAGTTCAATTTGAAGGCCTACAAACTCTACCTCCTGTGACGGGCAGAACTCAGTTTTCAGCCAGCGATTGAGTTCGAAATCTGCTTTATTGCTCATCGCTACGCCTAGCTGGGGGGGCCAGAGGCAATTACTCGATGCCGACCCATCTTTCTAGCTAATTTACACGCTAATGCTATGTTCTGCTTTTTAACCTCTGACTGTTTAATCCTAATATCGTTTAAACATCACTTATGTTTCAATAACGAAACATCACTTACTGAAGTCGCATCTGAACGTCAGAAACTACTTTACTTATCTTGCCCTATGTCTGGAAAATTTACAGGTTTCTATTTGAAAAAAAAACATGTTGTTCATAATTACTTGCCTGATTAAATATAGGTAAATAAAATTTAAAAACATCTATTTAGAAGTATTTGATTTTCTTCTTCACTACTAAGATATTTATTTCCAAAGGAAATGCAAAATGTACTTTCATCAGACAACATAACTTTGGACCACTCAGCAGCAGTCCGGTCCTTTTTGTCTTTAGCCCAGGCGAGACCCTTCTGACACTGTGTCTTGTTCAAGAGTGTCTTGACACAAGGAATGCGACAGCTGAAACCCATGTCTTGCATATGCCTGTGCGTGGTGGTTCTTGAAGCACTGACTCCAGCTGCAGTCCACTCTTTGTGAATCTCCCCCACATTTTTGAATGGGTTTTGTTTCACAATCCTCTCCAGGGTGCGGTTATCCCTATAGCTTGTACACTTTTTTCTACCACATCTTTTCCTTCCCTTCGCCTCTCTATTAATGTGACTGGACAAAGAGCTTTGTGCCACTTTTGTGTCTTGCCCTCCTTTGTGCAAGGTGTCAATGGTCATCTTTTGGACAGCTTTCAAGTCAACATTCTTCCCCATGATTGTGTAGCCTACAGAACTAGACTGAGAGACCATTTAAAGGCCTTTGCAGGTGTTTTGAGTTAATTAGCTGATTAGAGTGTGGCAACAGATGTCTTCAATATTGAACTTTTTCACAATATTCAAATTTTCTGAGATACTGATTTTGGGGTTTTCATTAGATGTCAGTTATAATCATCAAAATTAAAAGGAATGAACAAGTCTGTGTGGAATGACTGTATACATTATGCAAGTTTCACTTACTGAATGGAATTACTGAAATCAACTTTTTGATGATATTCTAATTATGTGACCAGCACCTGTATGTCGATCCCTCCTGATGTGATGGCACGGTTAGAGTTCGACTCAGATGACTAGTTTAAAATTGAACACAACCTCAATAGCTACTACGGAAACATCCTTACTAGAACGCAATCCATTCAAGTTAAGCCTACAGCCATCTATCCGTGTCTTCGGAGCAACATTAAAAAAATCACTTCCGGGTCACGAAAATTTGGATTTTTTCAAAATAAAAGAGACCAAAATATTACTTTAAAACTGACATAAATAGAGTTTATTAATTGTTTAATAAAACTTTCCTCTTGAAACATAGAAAACAATTCATGTTTGACCATATTAAAGAGTAAATTCAATAAAAAGTGGTTATTAAAACACGTTCCAGGGGCAAAATTCAGGAAACGCCCATGACGGAATATGGAATAAATATTGCCTCACTGCGCATAAACTATTGAATATTCCACAGAGAAAGCTATGTAGGAACTGCTCAGGAGAGTGTGTAGAGTGATACAAACCTGTCAAACGATGGGTAATGGTGTGCTACATCAAGCAACACAATATTTTCCACACCCTCTTTTTCCACAATGTAACTCAATGGATATGAAATACATATTGCCCTATAGAGAAAAAACGATTCTATATGCCGTGGTGAATGGATTGTAGGAAATGTTCAGGAGAGTCTACTGAGTAAATATATGCAAAGAAATCAAGGGGCACTGTGTATTTGCTAGTGTTGCTGGCTTTTTACTACACCCATTTCATTGGCCACAATGGAATTCTGTGGATATGAAATATAGATTGCCCTATAGAAAAAAAACTATTCTATATGCCGCGGTGAATGTATTGTAGGAAATGTTCAGGAGAGTCTATAGAGTAAATATCTGCAAAGAAATCAAGGGGCACTGTGTATTTGCAAGTGTTGCAAGCTTTTTACTACACCCATCTCAGTGGCCACAATGGAATTCAGTGGATATGAAATATATATTGCGCAATAAAAAAAATACTGTTCAATATGCCGCGGTGAATGTATTGTAGGAAATGTTCAGGAGAGTCTACTGAGTAAATATCTGCAAAGAAATCAAGGGGCACTGTGTATTTGCAAGTGTTGCTGGCTTTTTACTACACCCATCTCAGTGGCCA
>JACXGJ010004448.1:0-45359 GCA_016801105.1 Esox niger
TGCATCAATTACAACATCATGGCTGCGTAGAAGAAGGATCCGGGTACTGAAATGGCCAGCCTGCAGTCCAGATCTTTCACCCATAGAAAACATTTGGCGCATCATAAAGAGGAAGATGCAACAAAGAAGACCTAAGACAGTTGAGCAGCTAGAAGCCTGTATCAGACAAGAATGGGACAACATTCCTATTCCTAAACTTAAGCAACTTGTCTCCTCAGTCCCCAGACGTGTGCAGACTGTTATTAAAAGAAGAGGGGATGCCACACAGTGGTAAAAATGGCCTTGTCCCAACTGTTTTGAGATGTGTTGATGCCATGAAATTTGAAATCAACTTATTCTTCGCTTAAAGTTATGCATTTTCTCAGTTTAAACATTTGATGTGTCATCTATGTTGTATTCTAAATAAAATATTGAAATTTGAAACTTCCACATCACTGCATTCTGTTTTTATTCACAATTTGTACAGTGTCCCAACTTTTTTGGAATCGGGTTTGTAATAGGACGGCCAGGTACAGTAGAGAAATATTTGACCAGAAACATTCTCATTTAGAGCAATGAATGTGAATGACCATAGGATTAACACAGACAATAAAAAGATGTCTATCCTTGTACTACTGGACCTAAGTGCCGCCTTTGACACCATGGATAACAAAAATCTTCTTGACAGGCTTCAAAATTTGGCCAGACTATGGTTCAGTTTTAAACTGGTTGAAGACGTACCTCACTGGACATTTTTTTGTTGCCCTTGGTGACCACAAATCAGAGACCATAAAGATGACATGTGAAGTTCTACAAGGCTTGATTTTGGTTCCTATACTGATCAAACTATACATGCTTCCTCTCGGTACCATCATTAGAACGCGTTATGTTAATATACACAGCTACGCTGATGATCCCCTGCTGACTTTAGTCCCATTGACACGTTGATTAAATGCATCACAGACATTTACTTCTGGATGGCACAACAAGGACAAAACAGGTTTTGATTATTGGTGCTAAGGTCAAAAGAGAGGAAATGACTGCTCATTTAATTTATCCTAATCTACACTCATCCCACAAGTTCTTACCAATACCACAAAGGGAGAACACAACACCTACTGTTACTGTAGGTCTGGAAATAATTGGACATGGACAAGTTTTGTTATTTTGTCTGTTTTTCAAAATACAGTTATGCTTAAATTTGGCATAACATTGGAGAATTGATAATATACACTATGTACCCTTTGTAAAGAAAACATGAGTGAGCCGGCAAAACAAATTTCTTATGGGATTCACATTCAACTGTAGGTCATAACAGAATGGTACAATCATAAAACAAAACATGGCAACAAAGAAAAAATGAACTGACCTCTGTTCAAAAGTCTACATACCTTTAGTTCTTAATACTGTGTATTGCCCCCTTTAGCATCAATGACTGCATGCAGTCTTTAGTAATAGTTCTCTATGAGAGCCGAATTCTTGCAGGTGGTATAGCTGACTATTCGTCTTTGCAAATTACCTCCAGGTTATGCAAAGTCTTTGGTTGTCTTTCATGAACCGCACATATGAGATCTCCCCAGAGTGGCTTGATGTTTTTAGGTCAGGAGACTGATGGCCACTCCTGAACCTTCACCTTTTTCTGTTGTAACCACTGGAGGAGCAATTTAGCCTTGTGCTTAGGGGTCATTGTTGTGCTGGAAAGTCCAAAAGTGTCCCATGCGCAGCATTCATGCAGAAGAATGCAAATTGACTGCCAGTATGCCAGAGTGCCATCAATTTTCACAAGATTCCCCATTCATTTAGAGCTCACACACCCCAAAAACATTCATTACCCTAAGCATCTTCAACATACAAAAAATCTCTAAACTTTTCTTTTTTGTTTCAGTCAATAGACATTGATCTCAGGGGGGCGTATTGCCCCATGTTACCCTACATTAAAACATTAAACTGTGTGAATTTCAATAAACACTGAAGAAATTGAGGTGTTTCAAAACTTTTGACTTGTAATGCACAATCGTCTTTTCAACTGACCAAAAATGTATAATATTTTCGACTAGTATATGCCATAATTTCCTGGTGGTAACCCGCTGCAAATCCGACAGCAGGTGCCCAAAAAGTTGAAGGGTGGAGTCATTAATCCCTCGATTGCAAATACTCCAAACAGAATCACTTACACTGACCAGTATTATGCTACTTTTCCCATCTGTGCTGGGCTGTTTACAGTAGTTGCCGCTGAGAAAGAAGCGCAGCTTGATGGGCGTAGCAACAGTAACTAAAACAGGTTGGGCATTTGGGAAAGGTCAATTATGACTGCTACATTGTACCTTAACATTAAACATCTGTCAAAGGACGCTACCAAAATGAATTTGTTGAACAATTAAAGATGTTTTGGAAAACCCTGTAACGCCAATTGTATCATATTTGCTACATTATTTTCAGAGACATTAGCCGCACCCATGTTTTAACTGCTGTGGTTTATAAAAAAATTTTAATCCATGTATTATCCACGGTTTATAAACGGACATTACGGTACAATTTACCATATCACGGATGAGTTATTGAATGGTCAAAATCACTGTGTAAAGTTACACATAATCCCGAGGTATTGTTTGTGGGCAATGGCCCTTACCAACGGGCGCTACAGTGGGGGTAGTGCCTGAGGAGGACCGGAAATGTACTGCCTTTATATCCCCATTTGGATTGTACCCAAAACTGTTGTTGAATCTGACCATAACAGAGAAACGTTTGAGCTTCCTACTACACTACGCAAAACATTGCTGGCTGAAGCAAACTGTCTGAACACTAGATGGTTTTCGCTGGTTTACTCACTCATTTCACAAAGCAACTAAAACCAGTTAGGATACCTGCCAGGCTGTCTGACAGCTCATTCGTGCTTTATCCAGTCGGGAAGTTGTTGTCTTTTACTCACACATGCAATAGGTGGGTGATGTGAGTTTCTGGTACAGGTGGTAATGCCAATGGAACTAATGGGGTCCTGCCTCACCATCTGATGGGTAAGCAGCGTGTGAAAAGCGAAGTGATCTTCTTTGCACAGAGGGGATGAAGACCAATGAGAACAGAACATACAAGTATGTTGATGTTTTGCAACACCTCAAAAGTTTTTACAGACTAACCTTGAGGATGGGTGTGTGGTATCACATCTCAGGTGAATCCCTCAAACTTGGGTGCATTGACTTCTGGTAGAAAAGTCCCCCATCACGTCTCTAGACTTTTTTGTAGTTACTGATCGTTTTATCTAGTTGGCTCATGCCTTATTTTGTCTAAACCAGTCTGACGAGTCTGTTCCTCAATAGAAAAACGACTTCTATGATAATGGGCTGCCATCGCATTCTCTCTGATCAGGGAGCGTATGTTGCAAGCACACTGATAGCTGAGTGTTTGCCTACAACTGTGTAACTCATGAGACCATGAAGGCTATGCATTCCTGATGATGTATCGGAGCTGTGTTCTTAACCCTCTTCTGGGGACCCCCAGCCATCTCACAGTTTAGTTCTTGCCCTGAACTAGCTCACCCGATTCAACGGGTAAGGGCTTGTTAATTAGATAAACAGTTGATTCAGGTGTGCTAGCTCTGGGATACATCTAATAGATGGAATGGCTGGGGTCCCCAGGAGAGGGTTAAGAACCACTGTATCAGAGGGTATCTGTCCACGTGGTCTTTGGCTCCATTCTGGAAAGTTGTCAGCTACAACCAGTGTGTTCAGTCACTGAGAAGGGGTCGGAGGGAGGCCATATATACTTTGCTGGCATCCAGAGTAAAGCCAATAAAAAGACATACCAACACGTTTGGAAAGCAAAAGTTTGCTGACCGCTGGGACAGCACCATCTACCTTGTCACTGGATGGCATGCTGACAGTCACACAGCTCGATTAAAACAGCTCGATTTAGTCTGAGGATCTGGATGTGGAACAGAGCATTCAGCTGTTGTCAACAATCCAATTGATCATGATTAGGATGATGGGGCTGAGTACAGGATGAGACTGCGGGTTTTTATGCAACATCCAAAGGAATGCTGAACGGCAGGGTCGAGGAGGATGGATGATTAATGGAAAAGTAATTGAAACCGAAATTCAGTGAGCGACATGGAAGCAACATGGAGGAGAACTCGAAAACGGAGTTAACTTAGCAACAGAAGCAGCTTGTACCAAAGGAAAACACAGTGTCTGTCGTTTGGACACATTTTGGTTTCAGTAAAGACGGCACCGAACAAAGTGAAATGCAAACACTGACAAAAAACAGTTTCAGTGACAAAAGGTAACACAATCGATCACTTTCAACACTTGGAGCACAATCACATTACTGAATATGAACAGTGCATGGCTAAAAAACGGAGACCGACAACAAGTGCCTCCACAAAGCAGGCTTTGATAACACAAGCATTTCCAAATGCTAGAACCTTGTGGCCATAATATAAGACAACGGTGCAAATGTTGTCAAAGCTGCACAGCTCAATGGAAGGACACAGCAGCAGCGTCTTGGACACAGGCTGCACCTTGCCATCAGCTTAACAGACACAATGCTATAATATTCAATAATCTAAACTAGTGTGTTTCCTTCAATTATTTTCAAATCATAAAGATAAGATATGCACACCTTCAAATAAAATATATAACCTTTAATAGTTGAGCTTATTTACAATACAAACTTTGTCAGTGCAAAAAAAAAAAAAAAGCAAAAAAACCTAATAAGAAAGAATAGTTCATTAATCATAATGGAGGTAAAATGTTCACTTGGTCATGATTTTAATTTTAGCTCATATCCCCCAGCCCTCGGATGCTACATTTGAATGCACAGGACACTAACCATGTTGAGTTGGTGGATATTCAGACCCTGGGGCCTACCTCAGTCAAGAGCGTTCCCAATACACTGGTACAAACCTTTACAGGGTAATTAGTCTCATGAGGCCACTCCAATCTCCTCTGACCTCTTTGGATGTCTGAAACCTAGCTATTAAAAAAAGTTGACGCTGAATCTCAGAAGCAAGATTTCTATTGGAGGTTATTGTTAAAAAAAAAACTCAGCTCACAGGCTTCGGACAGGATAGACCACATTTCCTGAAAATTTTTAGATACTACCTAAGTTGCAGCATATCAGAAAAGAAGCAAAGATGGAGGAAACATGTAATTCTGTTAAAGAAGAACTGTGCTCTATTCATAACACTGAGTCTGTAAAGCCATTACAACCTGTCTTTAAATGTTGCTAATTCATTCGACTATTTTAGCAGAAGATTGCGACAGGAGCCACATATCGCTTTAGAAAACCCATTTTTCAGCTTAACTGGTCCTATTATATCCTCTAACGTGACTGTGTAGTCTGGTCGCAATAACACTGATTTAGAAAATATAGGAACATTTTATGTTTCTTTCTCAATAATTGATATGTTTCTCCACAAACGCATCGTACTGTATATGCACAGATTTTAATAGGGTTTTATTTGGCAATTTTGCTGCCATCTTAACTTAGCTAGTTACCATGGCACTTAAGGCATTATGAGCACATGTATAAGCCCCTGCCAAGCAATGAATTCGACTGGGTTAACGTGTTTTGAGACATTTTTCCCACCCTTGTCCAACAAAAAATGGTTGCAGTTCTGGAATATGATGGTGCTGGTGGGTAATGGGTTCCTGGTAGCTTCACGTATAATTCTTCTCAAGTCTTTTGCAGTTAATTTGCATATATTTTTCTCCATGCGTTTTTTGCATCCCAGTTGACAATTCCCAACAAAACTTTTGATTGTCCGGTGGTCACGCCTCAATAGATTAGCTATTTTGAAGAGTGTTTAAAATGTTTACTTTTCAGTGTCTGTTAAATCTCTTTTTTGGCCCATTTTACCTGATTCAAACCAATGAGCGTCCAAGTTTATATGGTTTGGAGTTGAAAAATGTGCTTTGAAAAAAACGACACAATCAGAATACTCACTTGCCTTATAATTGTGCACGCAGTGTAGTGTTGAGACCTATTGAGATGATCAGTCTCAGCAGTGGGTTACATAAGTAATTAAAGAGAGCATGTATCTTGTGCTTTGCTATCTTAATAGGGGCATTTCACCATTGCACAACTACCTGTACTACATGTACCTGTTGATCATACCCATGTGGTGTTCTGTGCCTGTGTAGTAATTACAAACCAAAATTACATCTTTCCAATTTTGTTTGCTTGGTGCCAGTAATGCACCCATAATAACTACCACAGATCTCATTGATAATCACCACAATCACATTAACTTCACCTATGTAACATACCAACAAACAATAAAATGAATCCATATGAATAAGTAGAAAGGACTGTTTCCTTTTCACAAGCTAATTATATATACCTTATCTCTCACATATACCATATAAAAAACAACTAGAAAATACCTTTCTGTTATAGCCAATTTGAGTTGGCAAAAACATGAATATTAACACACACTAACCAGTATAAATAGCAAAGAATTAAAACTAAGTCTAACAGGGTACAGATATGAGTTGTATTAATTAAAAATAATTATGTAATATGCTAAACATCCACCCTTTCAAATAAACTCAAGAGTTACCACCCATGACAGAGGTTATTGAACTCATAAACGTTTGTCTATCATGTGAGTTCATAGGCAAACGTTACTCATAATGCTTTTCACCTCGCATAGGTCCTTATTTAGAATTTGTGCTTTGCATAGCACAGTGACCTTAAAGTTTGTTATATTAGCCTTGGAAATTTCAAAAGAATCACAACATGTATCACTAAGATTTCTGGAAAACATGGAAAAATTGAACTACAATTTAATTGGTACAATCATTTCAGTCACAGATGCAAAACAGATCTACCACATAATTGGAGTACTTTCAAATAAAAAAACATTTATATTTTAGATTCAAATCATCCATCCTTTGCCTTGATTATAGCTTTGCAAATTTTTGGCATTTTCTCAAAAAGCTTCATGAGGTATTCACTTTTCCAACAGTCTTGAATGCTTTGTCTTGAATGTTTTCCAACTGTCCTGAAGATATTCCCATATATACTGAGCACTTTTTGGCTGCATTCCCAGCCCAAATCATCCCAAACCTTCTCAGTTAGGTTGAGGTGGAATAATTGTGGAGGCCAGGTCATCTGATGCAGCACAATCAGTCTACTTTTTGGTCAAATAGCCTTTACACAGCTTGCGCAGAGGCTGGCTACATTTAGGGTCATTGTCCTGTTGAAAAACAAATAATAGTTTCACTAATAGTTTTGCTGCAGAATGCTGTGGTAGCCATGCTGATTGAGTGGTACTTGAATTCAAAATAAATCACAGACAATGTCACAAGTTGCGCAACCCCACCCCTTACTCTGTGTCTCCCAAAGACTGCAGTCAGAACCAAAAATCTCAAATTTGGTCTTGTCAGACCAAAAGAGAGATTTCCACCAAGCTAATGTCTATTTCTTGGCCCAAGCAAATCTTTTCTTATTGGTGTTCTTCTGTAGTAAATTCTTTGCCGCAATTCAACCACGAAGGCCTGATTCACTTAGCCTCTGTTGATGTTGAGCTTTGTCTGATACTTGAACTTGAAATGCTGTGAAGCATTTAGAAGCATTTATTTGCACTCTGAGGTGCAGTTAATTGTTTTTTTTCAGAGGCTGATAACTGTATTGAACTAATCCTTTGTAGCGGAGAACACTATGGATCTTCCTTTCTATTGGCGGAGCTCATGAGAGCCAGTTTTATCATAGTGCTTGATAGTTTTTGTGACAGCACTTGAAGAAGTATTAAAAGTTCTTAACATTTTCTTGATTGACTGACCTTAATTTTTTTAAGTTATGATCAACATTTATTTCTCTTCACTTATTTGAGCTGCTCTTGCCAAAATATGGACTACTACAATACAGACACACCCTGTCACCACACAACTGATAAAATGCAAAGGAAAGAAATTCCCAAAATGTTCTTTTAATAAAGCACAACTATAAAGTGAATGCATTCCAGTTGACTACTTCATAATACTGTTCAAGGGAATACGAATGGTTTGCAATTGTCAGGGCAAAGGGTGGCTACTTTGAAGAATCTACTATATGAAAGGTATTTTGATCTGTTCATTACTTTTTTGTTGCTAAATGGTTCCATGTGTTATCTGTTTGGGGGTTATTGTCCTTTTGCATGATGAAGCACCGTCCAATAAGTTTAGGCATTTGACTCTGTTCAAAATGTGGTGTACTTTCAAACAAATGATTGTGGTTCATCTGATATGGATACCCCTAACTTAAAGCTGTCAGTCTGCACTTTGACCCCATATGAATCCTATAATCTAAAACCTTGTGTTAAAATACAGAGCCAATTTCGTTTTGTCAAAATACTTTTGAAGTTCACTCGATTTAGTCATGAAATCAGAATAATGCCAAACAATCCTATTAATTTAGGAGTTAACAACTCAGTAAAGATCACTTTTCTAGATAAGTTGTGGGTTGATCAGATATCAAGTCAGCCAGGATGTGTGAGAAGTCTGAGAGCTCAAAAATGATAACTTTCCATAATTACCAGTTGACAGGCTATTCAAGTGGATTTTTTCCCCGTTGTATTTGAGAAATTCTCACTTCTCAGTTGGTTATGAAGTGAACATTGACTTTATGTTGATGAATGCTATGCCAAAAAAACACTGTGAGGCAGGAGGAGATTGCAGCCTAAGTGATTACATTTAACGAATTATGATTTATTAATTTAAGATGCACAACATGTACTATTAATATTTTCTTTAAGTCCCTTGCTGTGTAAGCCTGCAAAAATGGCTGAAATATTGTTTGCCACCGCTATGGATGACTGACCACATAATACCTGCTGAACTAGGCTAATACAATTCTACTCTAACAAAATGTGGGCATAAAAATAAAAGCATGTTAAAGTGATTCATTCTGATAGCCCTAGTGTATGTCAAACTGATACAACTACAGATTGAGGCTTGTTCAATTCTTGTGTTCATTTTGATACAACCTTGTTTCTAATAAAGTTGTGGTGCTGCGTAAAATGGAAATAAAAACAGAATGCAATGATGTGCAAATCATTTATCCCTATATTTAATTTAAAATGCAAAACGGATGCTGGCTTTTGAACTCTGCACTGATAAGAAACCGGATGTTCCCTCTCCACTTTCACCTGGAGGACGCGGTGTCCATGATATCCAAAAATAATTTCACATTTTGATTTGTCAGACAACAGGACAGTTTTACACTTTGCGAGTTTTACATATATGCCAATTCAAAGTTGGCATATATTATTCAAGTAACATTAACATTTCTCAGTTTCAACATTTGATTTGTTGTCAATGTGTTATTTTCTATTGAACATATGGTTTAAATGATTTGCACATCATTGCATTCAGTTTTTCCTTTAATTTTAATACATCCCAACATTTTTAAGAACAAGTTTGTAGTTTATTGCAAACATCCATGCTTTCACTGTCTAAAAAATATGATACAGTGGCTTGCAAAAATGTTAAATTCACTCAATTACAAATGATACATTTACATTTCATTATGTCTAATATTTTATAAAAAAATACAAATACTCAAAATAATTCATTTTAAACTGAGATATGTTTCTAGCATAGCCATTAAACCCTACATATTAATATTTGATCATTGAGACACCTTTCACTGCCATTGCAGCTTTAGGTCTTTTGGTAAGTACACAGTGTCAATTGATTTTGACCCATTCTTCTAGGCATATTTGCTTTAGGTAATTCAGGTTGTTCATTGTCGCTTGTGGACCGCAATTTTCAAACAGAGACATAGATTGAGATCTGGACTTTGACGGGATTCAACTTTTTAATGTTGTGCTGGACCAATGTTGCTTTGGCCTTGTGCTTGGGATCATTGTCCTGCTGAAAGGTAAATTTCCTACCAAGCTTCAGTTTTTAGCAGATGTAAACAGCTTCTCTTGTAGAATTTCTCTGTATTTTGCAACACGTTTTTCCCTGCTGACATGGGGCATCCCCACAGCATGATGCTGCCACCATTATATTACACAGTAGAGATGGTGTGTGTTGAGGTATGAGCTGTGTTAGGTTTATGCCCCGCAAAACCTCTGCTCTTTCCCGAATTGCAGATGGGACATTCTGAAGCTTTCAGATGGCACTTTCTGACCGTTTTTTTTCTTCCATTCTCCAATACATGACAGTTTCATGCAGTGTCAACCAGGTATGGTTGACTTGGGTGATATTACTTTACTCCTTGACACTTACCTTTGTAGATCCTTTGTAGGTGTCTTTCTTGCTTGAGCTTTGAGTTTGGGGCAACAGACTTTTCTTGTCAATGCCTATAGTGTGTGATGCAGCTACCAATTCTTGATTGTTGATTGCATTCTCACTGGGATATAAAACACTTGGATATTATTTTGTACAATTTTCATAATCTATGCATTTGTATTTCTTGACCCTTTAACAAATTGCCCTTCAATAGCAGGGATTTTATCCAGTTAATGTGACTGCAACCAATGGTTTACAGGTGGATACCAGTTGCAAGATCTTTGTCTCCTAGTGAGGGCAATATGTTTTAACTGGGAGCATATACGTACAGCACAGCTACTTATACTTATGCAAGCAATGTATATACATTTTTTCTTGCAAATATTTCCCAGTATATCACCAAGGCTGCCTTACAACAATAGACTGTCATACTTAAAAAAAAATAAAAACCAATATCAAATGTCAATCAAATGTTGTTCTTACGTAAAACAATGGACCTACCATTTACAACCAGCAGATGGAGCAATTGGTTAAAGCAATTTCTTAATTTGATGGCCCTTGAGAAGTGATTAATTTAAAAAACATGAAAGAAAAATATGGTTATTGAAACATACATCTATTTCCATATGAGAAGAAATTAGACAGCTGTTACGCTTCACTACTTAAATAATAAGCCTTTGTCTATTGTATGTGTTTCAGTTTATCCATGTTCTCAAAATATAATTATTTGTCCTAAATTATTTGTATCAAAATGAAATTATTTTCATCAAAATTTGACCAATTACAGTTATTAATAAATACATGTGTATTATAACAATAATTTACAGGCCAATGGGTTTGAACACCAGAGGATGCTGTTCAACTGAATGTGACACATGGAAGTGGGGCTTTTCATACAATTGATATTGTAGACAACTGTAGTTTATAGGCTTTTATGTACGTATTTTATACTATTTTTAAATGATTGTTTTACAGTAGTTTGTTTGGTTTTGAGAATTTAATAGATTCTCTTCAGGGGGACCAACACTGTTCTAAAGAGGAGGACAGTTTAATGGTGGGAGGAGCTATGCTTTCAGAAAGGAGTAGGGCGTTTGGAAAATAAGAACAGAAGAAGCTGAGACTTTGCAGAGGAGAAATGTGACAAGTAAAATCCCACTGTGCCCTTGGAATGTTCATATTTTATTATTATTTTATAATCCAAATGCAAAATCCAGGCAATAGAATCATAATTTACTTCCAACAGCTGGTTTTAATACTCCCCCTCCCTCTCACTCTCTGTCATGCAGCAGTCTGCCTCCCTCGCATTCTCTCAGTTTCTTTCTCCACAGCCCTCTCTCGCCCTGTTCAACAGGATGCTGTTACTTCTTTTACAGCTAGGGCAGCTGACTGCTGTTTCCTGACTTTCTTTTTTTGTCCACCCAAAGAATTACCGAGTGTGTGTGTGGAGTGTGTGTGTGAGTGTGTGGGTGTGTGTGTCCAGAGAGAGAGAGTCTGAGAGAGAGACAGTTTATGGAATGCTGTGATGTCATCAGCCCAGTCACACACAAAGGCAAGGAAGAAGAATCGCTGTGGAACCCTCACTCTCCCGGGTAGACACTCTGCTGTGGAGCGCCTTCACCCCACTGTGAGTACATCCTGCTTCAACAGCACCTCTTTTCTCTCCCCGCATTCTGCTCAATTCTCTATCACTGACTCGCACCCTTGCTTCTCGTCTCATCGTTTTCTCCCCCTCCCCACCCCCAAATGTCGCGTGTAAACCAGCACTGTTTTCTCTGCAGTGACAGTTCTCAGTCCACCAGCAGCCTTTGTCTGCCTCCAAGTGTCGCTTGTGCTGTTTCTATTGTTAGTAAATGTGACCACCGTGCCTACAGCACCTCTATTAGAGCGGCTAGCTCTCTGTCCCGGGATGTGAGCCCGTCTTTGGGTTACAGCCCATGTAAAAACAACGACCATGTTAAAATGGAGCAGCTGTCTCGTGGGAGTTTGGGGGGGAGAAGAAAAAAGGAAAGGGGGGGTTGAAATGGGATGTGTGTGGAGAAGGAGAAGGGAGGAGGAGTAGGAGGGTGGGGGTTACTGCCGACTGAAACAGCCCCATTCCTTTGGAATCTCCTCCCACACTGTTACCCGCTCAGTCACAGAGCCTTGACATGGCTTGAGTGAGGAAACCAGAGGCTGAAACGTTTGCCTCTTCCGAAGGATTAGATTACTGTAGATTACTGTGGTGTGCTGTAAAATACTGTAGATTACTTGAAACTGCAAGAGAAGGTCATGAGCGGTTGAATCTTAAGAGAAGAGGCGGAGAAACGGTAAGAAAGGAAATCCAGAGACACAGAATGAGTGGGAACTTAGAGAGACAGGACCAAGATAAACAAACAGTGAAGTGCCAGTCAGATTTCATATGTACCGTTTTCCCCCGATGCAGGGTCTCCCAGCAATGGCTGTCTGACGAGAGCTGAGGACAACCAACGTGTGAGTGTTTCTGCCGGTGTGTGAGGAGGGAGTGTCATCACAGAGGACGTCAGAGGAAGCAGCCTTTGACTGTCTATGTGTGTGTGTGTGTGTGAGACAGAGGAACCTTCGACCTTCTTCCCCTCATGAAGCTTGTTTAGAGACAGAACTCATCTTCAGGAAACTGTCGACCTAACAGGTCAGGACTGCACCCATACGCGTCCTGCTAGACCGGGGAACCCGCTGGAACAGACATCGGCTCGCTAACCCACTGCCACCATGCTGCAGCAGATCCTAAAGGACATGTACATTGACCCAGATGTGTTGGAGGCCCTGAACGAGGACCAGAAGAAGACCCTGTTCCTGAAGATGAGACAGGAGCAGGTACGGCGCTGGAAGGAACGTGAGGAGAAAGAGGGCGACCGTCGACCAAAGCCAAAGACAGGTACCGGCCACTTTCTCCCTCACGCCTATGTCAACCGTGCCTCACTTCCTCTTCAGCGCAGGTGTCTGTGTAACAGGAAGCTGCATAGTTCCTGAGCTTAGGAAAAGTAGCATTACCTGTTTGTGAGAAGTGCCTACCAAACACGTTTCATTGAAACCCACACATCTGGTCTTACGAAGGCTCGGCGAGTCTCAGGTAACTTGCCGTGTCACTTGTTTGCTGATGAACTAGCAAGCTGCTAGCATGTGGTTTAGCCTCGACAGACATCCTGTGATGTGCTTGTGTCTGTCTGTCTGCCAGCGGGCTGTTCACTTTGTGTCACTGAGTTAGCGTCATGTGCTCGTCTCGCGTGGACGGAGGCGATGGCTTTAAATGGTGACACCTTTCTGTTGAATAATGAGGTGCCGTTTCCTCAAAAGCGGGACCTTTTGCATCACAACAGGAGCGCTGGAGGTTGGCAGGAAGGATCCCTTCCTGTGCAGTGTCACTGGGCTGATAGAATGGGGGGGCTCCCACTCAGGTTTCTAGTCACTTCAAATGACAACTAACCCTGCTGTGTCTTGAAATAGCAGGATGTGGCCCAGCTATGTCATTTGAGGAAATGACTCACCACAATTGATTGAATCATTGCTTCATTAATCAATTGTTTTTCAAGGGGTCTTATCAGTGAACGCAGGCAGACAGACACAAGCGAACGCAGAGGCCACTGTAAGATATGCAGCAACCAGACGTACCGACAGCCCAGGCAGGCGCCGATCCGAATCCGATACACCCAACAACAACAACAACAGCACAGCAACAACAACAGCATCAGCACAACAAGTGATTGGAATATGTTGACCTGCGGTTCCTCATAATTAGCTTACTTCCCCAATGGAAACAAACAGAGAGTATGTGTGTGTGTGTTTGTGTGTGTCTGTGTGTGCGTATATATGCACAAGGCCCTGTTCTGGATCATCTTGTCCCCAGAGCAGGCCTATGTGCGAGGGAATGTGATTTCTGGAATGTGTGCCATAGAACTGATAACGGATTTAAATAGGGACACTTGATAGGTGGAAATAGTGCCAGCATTTCACAGTTAAAAGTCTGTTAGACGACCAATAGCATTTCCTCGAATTGTATGTCAGCCAGCCCAGAGTAGAAGGCTGATTGAAAACACGGTGTCCCGAAGCAGGCCAGAACTGTTAGCCTGAAACTGGTTTGGCGTATTGTAGAATGTGGCCCATCCGCATTTTTTTTCTGTTAGTACAAAGTCTCTGAATGGGAGATGGGCACCGTAATTGTTGCCTTCACTATGGGTTTTCCCTTGACATTCCATAGAAAGAATCTGTGATCACAAGACCAACCGAGTTTCTCAGGAGAGCCTTTGGTCGACAGGGAAGGATAGGATCAGAACGACCCTCTGTTTTATCCAGCTGTGGGTCACTACAGAGCTTGGCGGCCTGTGCATTCATTCTGACTGACATGCCAGTCAGGTCAGGAGGAAGTCTCTGCTCGTCCGCAGTCCACAACAAAGCATTAATTATCAAGTGTCTGAATGTCAGACAGAGAGCGCAAGCGAACAGAGGCCTCTCTATCGGCTAACAGCCAGGGCAGCTGTTCCTACGAGTGACCCCTCCCCCCGATACAAGCCTGTGTGACGTACACCCCCACATTATAACCCCTACATAGACATTATAAGACCACAGATCCAGTTCGTTGCACACCTCACGTCGTGGTTCACATTGGTGTCGGGTGGGCTTTTGTCGGTGTGAAGCAGGGGAAACGCTGGTCTCTGGCAGGTTTGCTTGTCAGAGTGAAGCAGGAAGCGCCCAATGGTCCAATCCATCCCACAAGTAACCGCAAGCCAGGCAGGAAGTCAGCAGATTTTGAGGCTTGTGGAAAAATATGATTTGCCCACAAATCTCTGTGTAGAAAAAAGGTTTTTTGTTCCCCGGTCGCTGTGTCCTTTAGTTTGGAGACTTGTAGTAGGTTTGCTTGTAAAGTGTTGGTGTAAACACATTTCAGCCGGGTGGATGACACGTAACATGCAGGCCGGCATCACGTCTGTTAGTTCTCCTTCCTGGGTGTACAGCTTTTTGTACTCCGATGTGATTCTGTCAATTTTTCTGCGTGTGTGTGTGGATGAATGAGCGCTGAGCCGGGAACGTGGCACTCGGGTAGCGTTTGCTAGCGCCGGAAGATGAACTGCAGTGCAGTGCTGGGCGTCTTATTGCCTCAGTAACTAGACCCGCCCAGCCCTGAAAATACCACAGGATGCTGGTTACACACATACTCAATCTGAAACGGCGATGCTCGTTTTTCAGTTGCTCCGTATATGGGGGGTATGATTGAGGTTAGGTTCATGGGGCCCATTATTTGTGAGATGTTCCCCTGGTTATGGGGCGCAGTAACCAGGGGAATAGGGCTCAGAGAATCCAGAGGGATAGCTATTGAAATCCAGTTCAGAGTTCCAGAGTTGCTTGTTTGCCCACTGTGCGTTTGGCCTAGCTGGTATGTTGTGACCTGTCAGGACTGTTCAGGGCTTGTCGTCGTGGTTCGTCCTGGTGGAATGCAGCGCCGTTAACACAGGACGGTCTGGCAGAACCAGTTCCCTAGTAGTCCTGTGTGGAGCGGTGACTCCCCTTGTTTTCAAGCCATGCCTGCATGAAAAATGTTACTTTCCTTTGCGAAGTCATTCATTCACATGACAATACGTAAACAGACAAACATGTATTTCAAAACAAGAAGAATAGTTAAAAGATATTTCAAAGCAAGGAGGCTGTGAGTGTTTCTTCTGATCCCTGTGGAGCTTGTCTGCTGTTTTATTCCCACCAATGAACATTGCTCAGGCTTAAAGGAGAATGTTACAATTCTGAAACATGTTAGATGGTTTCTTGACGTGATAGTCATCTATGGCCCAAGGGAAACTGTCATCCATAGCTGACATTGACATTTCATAATTTAGTGCACACTTATCCAGAGCGACTTACAGGTGTAATTAGGGTTGAGTGCCATGCTCAAGGGCATAACAATAGTTATTTTTTTACCGGTTTGCTCTGAGACTAGAACCAGTGATCTATTTGTTTCTGGTCCAGTGCTCTTGCCATCCCACTTTTCCACCGCTAGCTCAAAATCGAATCAAGTAATGGGGCGTTTTTTTGTTGCCAACCCACCTATGTAACATCCAACCATATGCTTTTATATGTTTTTTGCTTGCGATGGCCAATGCCAGCTAAGGTTTAATTGCTGTTTACCAAAGATTTTACCATGGATGACAGTTTTCTTGGCCCATAGACAACATTCACAGTTCTAAAACCATCTAACGGGAACTAATAATACTGTGAAATTGTCCTTCAATCCAATGTAGTCACGTCATAGTGTTTCAGGATATAATGACTTTTTCTCTCTTTCTGCTCCACTCCCATCTATGTAAGGAGCCCATCATTGACTGTTGACACATACATAGGTTTTACTATTCGGAAGGAATGTCTTTCTCTCTGACTTCCATTAATCATTTGTGTGTCTCTTGTAGCCAACAGTAAGAATGTAAGCTGGTTGCTGGGCAGGGATGGAGACGTGGCGGTCATGGTGATTGGAGAAGTGGACGAGCTGAAGACCTCCAAGCTCATTTGCTCCGGACCTGCGGAGAGGAAATCTCCACCAACGCAGCACGACAACGCAAGGTGCAGATGCAACCGTGGATCCAGCCATTTAAACAGACGAATGCTGTGGAGCTGTTGAGTTCCAGTCTTCACTTTAGTTTCGATATTCAGTTTGGTTTCAATGTTTTCTGTCATCCTTGTTTTGACTTCCCCTTCCTGGTCCGTGTAGCCACAAGATAACCCCACCGAAGAGCAACCTGGTTGATAGAGTTGCCTCAGAACCATTCAGAACTGGAGGAGAAAACCTGCCTACTAAAATGCCGCCTTGGATACATCTCAATGTAAAGGTGTGTGTGTGTGTGTGTGTGTGTGTGTGTGTGTTTTGGGGTGGAGAGGTGACCTTCCCATTGTGGTCATTAATCTCGGACCTTGCCCAAGGCCGGTAAGACACACTTTCTCCAGGGAGAGTCATTGCTCAGTGGCCAAATAAATCACCTTTGTCTACTTCTCTCGCTCTCTGACTGTTCCCCTCAGTCCATTCCTCTCCTCTCTTCTCATTGTACTCTTTATTAGAACCGTCACCTGGAAATACTTCTCTCTCTTCATCTTCTCCTTCCAGCCCGTCCACATCCTCCTTTCTATTCCTCTCTCCCCTTTTTCTGTCCTGACCGTTTTGTTGGGACTTTTATATTTGGTACCTACTGCCCAATGAATGTCTGCTGCAGAGTGACAGGAGAGAGCTATAAGTAAAATAATTTTTGAGCAGTCGTGAAAAAAGTGACAAAAGGAAATCATTATATGCTAACTGTGTTGGTATTCGCTACGTCACTGGGCCTGCCATCACCTCCACCTGCTATTGTCCCGTTCCTGTCACCCCTCTCCACCCAGTCCTGTTTCATGTTTCCCTCCACCAACCGGTCATTATCACATGGCACCGAATAACACAAAGACATGAATCTGGGCTTGTGTACTTACACTGTTAGCAGCAGCGGTTTTCTAGCATGAATACTATCGACTTGCTGCTACACACCCGTAACAGGTGGTGTTCGGAGAAGGTGAAATGTGTTTTAATCTGTCACCTTAAATCCATTTCCTCCTGTTCCAGCAGGAGAATGGTGAAGAATTGAGTACGTTGCCCCCTCTAGAGGTATGTTTTTGTATTGAACATTTTACTACTTGGTCTGTTCTTGAGTCCCTGGCTACCCAGTAATGTCTGTTCAACCCACAGGTGTCACAGGCAGGCAAGGACCAACTTGCATTGGAAGAAGTAAGTGTTATGTGAAGTGATTTCAGTTGGGCTGCTGTAAAGTGTTTATTCTGTTGTACTGTTGGGATTCATCAATGTACTGACTTGGTTTATCTGCATAGGTTTACCTGTTATGTTAACCATATACCACCCAAAATGGTTCCAGCAATTTAACATTGACTTCAGTTCATACCCAACTTCTGAATATGAGGTTGAGTTATTCCCTGCTGGGAAGTCATTCGAAGCATCACTTTGCCGACCAGCAATGATGTCATCTGTGTCATGTAAACAGAGACGGGAAAGCACAACGTTACTGTCTGATTCTTAGTACTCCTGTCCAAATATGGGCTCAAGAAAGCAACACATTAGCCATCTTCTCTCTGGTTCTAGTGGAGTCGGGTTTCGGGTCCCACAGTCACAGCCATTGATGATTTGTATTTGAGAACAACTCTCTCGAGTATCCCGGCTCAGTATGGTTTACGAGTGCGAAACCCACCCCACCCCACCCCCACCGCTCCTCTCTTCGAAATAATGGCTTCAACATGTCTCCAGTTCTTCCGGAGAGTGGCAACCACACCCCTTGTCATTCGGTCTTTCCCTACCCTCTTCTCTCTCTCTAACCCCCGCCCGCCCGTCTTTTCCTTGGATCCAGGGTGCGGAGGTTATGGCAGCTGTCCCCTCAATCTCAGCCTCTCTTCGGATCCTCTTTCCCCCAGCTGTTTCTCTCTGTCCCTCCCGCTGTCTGTCTCTCTGTTCCCGCCGTCCTTGGCCTCGCTCCCCTACCCATCACACCTCCCTGGCCTGTCTCAGGGGGAGCAGCTGAACCGTCGTGGCCTTCCAGTATGTCCGACGCTCCGCCAAAGGCAGGCCGGGGTGGGGGCTGGTGTGGGGGTGGGGAGCGGTTTCGTCTTGTCTTCCTTTGAGTGCGTGTGCGGGCGTGCGTGTGTGTATGCGGCAGTTGGGGCGTGCGCGCGTGTAATACGAACTGAATCACTTGGGCTCGTTGGGTTTCTGGGCTCCCCTGGAGCAGACGGTTGATAAAGTTGATCAGGGAATGAGACCATTGGCCGTGAGCGGGATGCGTCAGTCACGGATGGATTGGACTGTGAGACCGTCTCCGGAGGTTTTGGGCACGGTCGCTCGTCTTTCCTCTCTCCTCCTCTTTTATTCCGCCGCACGCAACCGAGCCAGAGAGCTGGAGAAATCGCTCCCTCTAGAACGCCTGTGCGTTCCTGCCCGAAACACATCCCAAATAAGCCACTGCACACCTCCGCCCAACAAATGCGCTGCCCTTTTGAAATTGGGTGGGGTGAGAAGAATGAATGGAGCCTGGCACCTTTAAAATAGTTTGAAACAATTGAAATGCAGTATATCAGGTTGCTCCCTAGTACAATAGCTGTTGGCTCCTCTCATTCAACTGACAACATTAGTTAGCGCAAGAACTGCAGCAGGGAGAGCTCATCTGGTGGATAATGGTAGAGACAGCAACCCCCTCTGGAGGCCAAAAGAAGAATACATCTAGTAAATACATGATTTGATCTTAATTAGAAACATGAGTATACAATATATATGACACATGTGAATGTCCCACTGCTCGTGACCACGCGATGATTACATCAGATTAGTCGGAGAGACCAAATCAACATGTTAAAGGTTGTTTTGGTGGAATTCAGGTTGTGAAGACTGCCTGAGCCAATGACTCATCCCTCTGGCTGCGATGTTTGGCTGATAGTGGATGAAGAGGGAGGGGGGCTGCTGACATAGTTATGCTTCAGGGGGGAGTCGATCAGAGACCGGGGGAGGACAACACAGGTCCTTGATTAGGAGGGCAGAGGATTAAAGAAAAGGTTGCTTTAAAGGGGACTGGCTCACAATATGCATCCCTTGACAACAAAGCTGTAAAACCTCTGTTCCCAACCCCCCCACCACCAAATAAACTTGGATGTTGTCTAACTCACTGTACATGGAAGCATTCCATCAAAACGTCTGACACCCTGAACGGATTGGTTTAGTGATTCATGAGAAAAATGTGAGTCTTCTTTCCTGCTCCCCCAGCAGGTTGGACTGGAGAAAGAGTTGGAGGTAAAAACTCCGGAGGAGACGCCAGTCCTGCTGTCCTACAGACCTCACCCCAAAGTTGGCCCTTACACACGCTCCCTTGATCCCAAGACCGTAACATCGCCCCCCGTCTCCAGCTCCTCACTGACCCCCGTCTCCAGCTCCTCACTGACCCCCGTCTCCAGCTCCTCACTGACCCCCGTCTCCAGCTCCTCACTGACCCCCGTCTCCAGCTCTTCACCTCCGCCCGTCTCTAGCTCCTCACCTCCACCCGTCTCCAGCTGCTCCTTGACCCCCCTCTCCCGCTCCAAAAACCTCATCAGAGACACTCTAGAGAAGAGCTCTGCCAAAGCTTTAAAAAAGACTATCACACCGACCTCTATTCACCATCAAACCTCTGTCCCCAAAACCATCCCAGCGACCCCTGTTGACCATCCAACCTCTGTCCCCAAAACCATCCCAGCGACCCCTGTTGACCATCCAGCCTCTGTCCCCAAAACCATCTCAGTGACCCCTGTCGACCTTCCAACCTCTGTCCCCAAAACCATCCCAGCGACCCCTGTCGACCTTCCAACCTCTGTCCCCAAAACCATCCCAGCGACCCCTGTCGACCTTCCAACCTCTGTTCCTATAACCGGAAAACCGTCCCCTCTTCCCAGCAGCATCGAACTTTCCCCCACTCCCAGAACCACCTCCCCCATCCTCAGTCGTGTCCAGACACCTCCACTCCCCACTGCGACACCGTCCCAAACCTCCAGCTTCTCCCGCTCTCCAGTCCCTAGCATCTACACCCCAGCCCCTTTCCACAGGGCCGCCGGGGTCTCGTCTGTATCTAGAGGCACAGCCATAAGGGACTGTCTAAAGAGCACCGCCAAAACACAATCTCCAGAGAAGGTTGACGTCACACTGCTGTCCGGAACATCAAGACTCCACCCCCAAGAGCCGGCCGAGGCCCAACCACAGGAAACACTCAGCAGCCGAGGTAAGGGAGTAAAGCATTCTGGGAGATTGAGTCCATTCACGTTATAACAGGGTGTGTGCTCATACATACAGTGAATGAGAGTGGAGAGATATAGAGTAGGTCACCAGAGTCCTTTTTATTTGACATTGTTACACAGCAAAAATTAAGGGGCACCTTATAATATGGCCCCAAACATCCAAAATATAGATATGATTGGAGTTTAAAAAAAAAAAAATCTCAGATATCCAAGACCTATTAACTCGTGTGTTTATAATGGAGAGTTACGCGAGAGTTTATAACGGAGAGTTACACCAGAGATTATAACGGAGAGTTACACCAGAGTTTATAACGGAGAGTTACACCAGTGTTTATAACGGAGAGTTACACCAGAGTTTATAACGGAGAGTTACACCAGATATTATAACGGAGAGTTACACCAGAGTTTATAACGGAGAGTTACACCAGTGTTTATAACGGAGAGTTACACCAGAGTTTATAACGGAGAGTTACACCAGAGTTTATAACGGAGAGTTACACCAGAGTTCTTTCAGACCCATAGCTTAGGTGAAGTTTTCCTGGTGCGGTTTGTGAAGGCGATTTATTTGCCCAGCCGAGTGTCCTAGCCAAACACTGCCTCAGCTCACTGGAATCTTTCTGAACTGGCAGACTGAAAACAGGCTGGCCGTAGGGGGAGAACCCAGTCCACTGGGACTTTATCAGTCACACAGCCCATATGCCTCAACTGATCGCTCTCAGGGAACCGCCCCCTTCCCGCGTCTCCCCTGCCTATGTTTCCACTTCCTGTATCTCCCTCCTGCATCACTCCACTTCCTGTGTCCTCTCTCTATATCCCTATGTTGTTTTTGTGATTTCCCTCACATACAGTTTAAGTGGTGCGTTGATGGTGACAGTGTCTGTGTTTTAAAACCCGGGTATTCCACTCCGGCCCGCATACAGCTCCACTCCATTCTGGGACTTATTTAGACCTGGGGCACCGGGTTGGGTCCAGTAAATGATGAGATAGAACAGAAAAACATTTTAGAAGAGTCCAATGCCCCTGTTCTAAAACATTTAATGAAAAATGTATTTGGCCTTTCCTATTTCACAGAATTTCTCAGTATTTCTCAGGAAATCTGTTTTTCCCTAATTGTGTAATATCAGTCGTGTAAGCAATAACTGGACCACATGTCCGTATGGGTGATCAGGACTGAGAGATGGTTTTGATCAGCAGCACACCTCTCTGCCTGGCAGACAAATGACCCAGTTCACAAACCTGACACAGAGACAGAGAGGGAGTGAGAACAGCACCACTGAGTGGATGACTCGACACAGTGCAGTCGACCCTAAACCAGCGTTAGTAGGAACAAAACAGTCTGCCTTGTCTGGATTCTCCCCCTGCTGGAAAAATACGTACCTTACAACGAGATCAACAATTGGGTTTCTTTGTTCTGGCTGAGGTTAATTCAATTCAAACAAAGTTAAATTGATCTGGTCTTCAATAGAACGTGTCATCAAATAAAAATGTTACTTTTTCACACTTTTAACCCAACGCCTCCTAAGCGTGTCGCTGTAATAAGTAAGAACACACAGAAACGTTTGAAATAAACGCCGGGAAGCCATGTGACCACACGAGCAAACGTGTTTAATTGTGTTAATGGGAATAGGATTGTCGTTTTTAACAGGTTTTAGTAATGGTAATATAGCCAATCAGAGCCGGGCCGGAAGAGAGAGACGGAGACAGACGGAGATAGAGGTGAAGCATTCTGACAGGTTTCAAATGGGGATTCGGTGTGTTCCTGTGCAGGTTTCTGTAGAAGATGTGAGTCTGTTAATGTATGTGTAAATTGACCTGCGTCCCTGCACGTCAATGCATGTCGATGTGGGTAATGTGTGTTTGAGCACCTCGATGGTGAGGGGGTTGAGGTAGTTAGTAGGGGAAAGTGTGTGTGTATCTGTCTACGTGTGTATCGGTCTCCTGCAGCTGCTAGCTTGGGTGCGTGTGTGTGCGTGCGTGCGTGTGTGCGTGCGTGTGTGTCTGTGTGTGTGTGTGCGCGTGTGCGTGCGTGTGTGTGTGTGTGCGTGCGTGTGCGTGCGTGCCTCCCTCCCTCGGCGTTCGTCTCCTCTCTTCACCTTCAGAGGGAAGGACACACATTCCAGCGCTGCTTCCCAACTGATAAGTGACAGGGCCCCCAGCCGCCCCCCCCATCCCCCTCCCAACCCTGACCCCCCCGCGGCCTGGCTCAGCGCACAGACGTGCCGCTCCGGAATTCTGCCCTCTGCTCCACTTCTGCCCCCCCCCCTTTTGCCAGAGAGGAGGGGGGTACTTAAAGAGATAGGCCTGCTTTTATTTCGGTGCCGCAGCCCCGTCTCAAGAACTAGGCTGGGCTAGGCTGGGCTTAGGGCTGGACTAGGCTGGGCTTAGGGCTGGACTAGGCTGGGCTTAGGGCTGGGCTAGGCTGGGCTTAGGGCTGGGCTAGGCTGGGCTTAGGGCTGGACTAGGCTGGGCTTAGGGCTGGGCTAGGCTGGGTTTAGGGCTGGGCTAGGCTGGGCTTAGGGCTGGACTAGGCTGGGCTTAGGGCTGGACTTTGGCCGGGCTAGGTTCAGGCTGGAGTGTGAATTGCGGTAGCCGCATCAGAGGTCCGTTTGAAGGCACAGCGATCGTATTGCAGAGACTCGAAGCAGGAGTGTCGTGTTACTGTGCTCAGGTGTTGCTGCCAAGGTTTCATACAAATGGCTGCACAGTTAGTAAACCCGCCGAGCGGACAGCTTCTTTCCGCTCCGTTTGCGTTGACAAAGCTGGGATGTTTGGCTTTGGGTTTCAGGCAGAACGCTTGGCGTGGGTTTGGGTAGTTGTTGGTTTGTTAAGACAGGTTGGTCTGGCGTCTGGTTTCTCTCTCCAGAGAGGGATTAAGTTAACTTTGGTCACTTAGGAGATTTTCTCAATGTGAAATAATATCTTTCTTAATAATATCACCTCACTGTATCCACACACACACACACACACACACACACACGTGCAGACTCCTTGCATTTAGCATTCCTATAGAAACCAACACCAAGACCCAGAGCGCAAAAACCCCCAATGCCTCCGACCACGCGTGTGTGTGATTCCGTGCTCGTGTGCGTGCGTGTGTGTGCGTGTGTGTGCGTGTGTGTGCGTGTGTGTGTGTGCGTGTGCGTTTGTGAATGTGTTTGTGTGTGCGTGTGTCCGCCTCAATCGCTGGAGCCTATCCAGGGTTTCCGTGGCGACCACACAACACAGCGAGACAATCAGAGGCTGGCCCACGCAGTGCGGCGAGAGGACATTAACACAGGAACCGCGGGTCAGGGGGCAGAGAGGAAGGGAGGGATGGAGGCTGGGAGAAAGGTGGAGTGAGAGAAGGGGGGAGAGAAAGGTGAGAGAAAAAACAACAACAACAAACGAAAGGGAAAACCTTTAAAGCCAGTTTAGGCCTCTCTTTCATGCCTCACCGCCATCAAGTGTTTGCTTTTATAGCTTCTTTGGCCACAAAACAGACTACCTCTCCTGGATGGCTCACAGACCCTCTATGCTCTGTGAGTGGATCTGAGTTTTATGTGGTGGGGTTAGTCAGAGATAAATAAATATCTCTTTCTGTGGGTCTCCCATTTATTTCAACACATCTCTCGCTGTTTCCTCAACCGTTTCTTCCTCCATAGTTGTATATCAGACTTGGTGCTTGGGTCATTCTCGGGCTCTCCTCCGTTGCTTCATGTCACTCTTGGTTTCCTCCTGGTCTCCGTCTTCTTCCTCCACTCCCTGACACTTCTCTCTCTCAGCGCACGGGGCCAGAGGAGAGGAGAGGTGGGAGTAGCCAGCTGTACGCGTTTCTTTCTCGGCTTCATTCAAACGGAACATTTCTGTATGGGTGTGTGCGTACATGGTTTCAGTGTTGGGGAGTGGTGAAATACTTATTGACAGTAATTGAATTCCAGTATTTTTGCAGTAGCTTGGTACATTTATATCCAGGTAGTGATTTCAGCAGTTCATTATTCTGTTGCAACCTGGTCATCCATTGTTTACTGGTATGGTGTCAGAATTTGACCTAAATCAATCCTAACCACGCCCTCCACTGTCTAAAGATCCACCCATCGTTTGAATTATTTTATCATCTTTTATTTGTCCTTTCACAATACACCGCTCCATTCTAACGTACCATGATATCACGATTCCCAGCCATTACTGGACTTGATTCCAGAGTCATCCATTTAAATACCACGCCAGTGTTTTGTTGCAGAGTGTGGACAGTCCGAACATCCCAGACCTGTTCCCGACTGAATGTATTTCCACATGACGCGATGTTTGGAACGTATTTTAAAACCCTTCTTTGTTGTGTCCAAACACCGTAAACTGCAAGTACAAATGACAAAACCCCACCCTAGTAGAAAACGTTTTTGGCTGAAAACATCTTTAGATTTGTCAGTCAGAAAGCTCAGAGGACAATTGTACCAAAGCATTCAAGGCACAGTTGTGCTCATAGGTTTGCATACCCTGGCAGAAAGTGTGAAATGTTGGCATTGATTTAGAAAATTTGACTGATCGTGCAAAAACATTCCTATTTAAGGATAGTGATCATATGAAGCCATTTATGATCACATAGTTGTTTGGCTTATTTTTAGATCATAATGATAACAAAAATCACCAAAATGGTCTGGATCAAATGTTTACATATCCTTGAATGTTTGACCTTGTTACAAACACAGAAGGTGACACACACAGGTGAAAATTGCAATTAAAGGTGAATTTCCCACACCTAGGGCTTTTGAAATTTCAATTACTGTCTGTGTATAAATTGTCAATAAGTTTGTTAATATCTCACATGGATGCACTGAGCAGGCTAGCTACTGAGACATGGTGAGCAGAAAAGAACTGTCAAACATGCAACTTTATAAAGATGGAAAAGGATATAAAAGATACCCAAAGCCTTGTAAATGCCAGTAAGTACTTTTCAATCACTTATTAATACAAGGAAACTTTGGGGGAACTCTTGATACTGAGCCAAGGTCAGGTAGACCTTGGAACAAGAAAGATTTTGTTCGGGATACAAAGAAACCCAGATGTAACCTCAGGAGAAATACAGGCTGCTCTGGAAAAGATGGTATGGTTGTTTCAAGGAGCACAATACGATGATACTCAAACAAAAAATTGCTGCATGGTCGAGATCCCAGAAAGAAGCCTTTACTGTACCAATGCTACAAAAAAGCCTGGTTACAGTATGCCCGACACCTTGACACGCTTCACAGCTTCTGTAATTTGGAGTGACGAGACCAAAATAGCTTTAAGTGCTGTATTTGGAGAGGGGTCAACAAGGCCTATAGAGAAAAGAATACCATCCCCACTGTGAAGCATGGTGGTGGCTCACTGATGTTTTGGGGGTGTGTGAGCTCTAAAGGCACTGGGAATCTTGTGAAAATTGATGGTAAAATAAATTCAGCATGTTATCAAAAAATATCTTCTTCTGCACGAAAGCTGCGCATGGGACACTTTTGGACTTTCCAGCATGACAATGACCAGAAACACAAGGCCAAGTTGACCTTCCAGTGGTTACAGCAGTAAAAGGTGAAGGCTCTGGACTGGCAATTACAGTTTCCTGAGCTTAATATCATAGAGACACACTGGGGAGATCTCAAACGTGGGGTTCATGTAAGACGACCAAAGACTTTGCATGACCTGGAGGCATTTTGCCAAAACAAATGGGCAGCTATACAACCTGCAAGAGTTCCGGGCCTCAGACAACTATTACAAAAGACTGCATGCAGTCATTGTTGCTAAAAGGGGCAATACCCAGTATTAAGAACTAATGGTATGCAAACTTTTAAACAGGAGTCGGTTCATTTTTTTCTTTGTTGCCATGTTTTGTTTTATGATTGTGTTTATCTGTTTATCATAGTTTATCATAGTTTAGCCCAACTGTTTTGCTGGTTTTGTGACCGATTTTACAGTTGATGTGATACAAACTGTACTTAAACAATCAATGAGATTAAAGCAGGCAGAGGTTTCAGTTCAGGTGGATGGGAAAACAGTGCAGCAATTAACACTGACTCTCTTTTCATCAAGCTTACACTTCTCCCAAAATATCCCTGCCACAATGAAAAACAAGATGTCCGCCTCAACAACGTAGCTTTCACCTCTAACGACGGAAACAAGGGTTAAAAGGAGGGGAGTGGGAACAGAGGGAAGCAATCCCATTACTACATTATTGACTGAGTTAACCCTCAATTAGGAGCACCTGAGCCAAAGCATAAACAGCGTTTGTGACATAAGTAATCCATAATTTTGCCTAGATCTCACTTGATACGTTTTAGTGTGTAATTGGTGAATCTACACATTCTTTGACATTACCTCCCAAAAGTGATCTTTCTATTTGTAATCAGTGACACATCAGATTTCCTCATTTGGATATGTTCTTTTCCAGTAGTTTGGGTGTAGTGTAGTAATTTTTGTCGTAACTTTAGTTCAATTGAATGTCTTTCAGTGGGAAGTAATTGGTAGCTTGGTAAACTATCTTTTCAGAGTAGCTTTCCCAACACTGTATGTATGTGTGTGTTTGTGTGTGTGTGTGTGTGTGTGTCTGTCTGTGTGTGTTTGTTGGGGCAAATGTGGTGTGAGAGTCCAAGTGGCTGACAATTTAAATGTGTTGGAAAATGAGCTCGGTGTGGAAAGCGTGTGTGTACACGTGATTCCGTACGTGTTTTTGGATGCGTGAGAGAGTGTGTGTGTGTGTGTGTGCGCGCTCACACATCTGTGTCCCCCGGGGACGGTGCTAAAAATACTCAGCTCCTCAAACCTTCTGGTGTCTGAACAGCGTCTGTCTGCTCCTCATCGCTGTCCCCCTGGTCCTCCTTCCCTCTACTCCTCCACTCCCGTCCCTCAATTACGCCCCCCTCCCAAACGCAGTGCCTCTCTCTTGCACGCAAACTTGCCAGTGCGCGAGTGCGCGCACGCGTCGACTGCACCCAGCTGCGTCCCTGCTCCACTTCCTCTGAGGATGACCTCCGGTCCGGCAGACCACAGCCCAGGAAGGGAGGCACAGTGAGACATGGGGGGAGGGAGGGGGCGGGGGGGAGGGTGAAGAAATAGGTGAGAAGAGCAGATTGGCTCAGGGAGAATGTACCCTGCTGGCAGTAGGCTGGCTCACACACCTCTCATTAGCATTCCCAGTCACAGGGATGCTGGGCAACACACCAAAACGCATGGTAATGTCTCACCCTGGAAGTCAGCTCAGTTACCTGACACAACGCACCTTTAACAGATCGTCTCAAGTCTTGTCTGTCTGTCTCCTCATATGAATTTCTCTCTGTATGTCTCCATTTATATCTATCAACCTCTGTCTCTATTTCTTCCTCTTTATCTCTGTCTGTCTTTATCTCTCTCTCGCTCTCCTTCGGTCTGTCTATTTCTGTCTCTATCTTCTCACTGTGTCTTATTTTACTTCCCTCTCTCCATCTCGGCGTCTCTCTCTGTTTCTCCCCTCCAGATATCCGCGTGACGGCGGCGTCTCGCAGGGCTATGTCAGAGGACGTGTTGTCCGAGGGGAGCACGGACACCTTGACGGGGCGCGGCAGGGTGGCTCAGCTCATGAAGACCTTCAGCTTGAAGAGCCCCCTGACACCGGCGCAATCACCTCCCCCCCGCGGCAACAAGCCCCCGATCCCCTCCAAGCCCAGCCACCTCCGTCTGGCTGCCAGCCCCTCACTCAGGTAATCCAAACTCGAGCACGCCCCCCGACCGACCCCCACGCCACGCCCACTTAGCAGACGCCACTGGACACTGCTGGACACCTGGACCGGGGCCTCTAACTGGGGACAGGGAAGCAAAGAGGCCCTCGGGAACTCCCACAAACCGCTGACTCCAAAACCGATACGATCGGAAAAAGAGCGTTTAACGTTTTTAAATTGTGCCATGTTGCTTTGTTTTAGTTAGGATTTGGAAATTGTAAAGTACTGTAACTTCCACGGGGAAAAGAACCAAACATGTGGATTGTAGACTTTGTATTCTGCCTTTTTATAATCACAAAGGTATCATTGACCGTATAATGCTATGCCATCTTTTTATATTGTTTTTTTTTATATCATATACCACTTTGTTTTACAATTAACATGAAAAACTTTCATAAAGCCTGTCCAGTGCTATCAAGGTTGTGAAACTGCACTTGAGACGCAGCACATTGTGACAAACATCAACTTGAAGGACAAATCTACCAATGTTTATTTGCTTGGTAAAAGCTGAATTGCCCCCAAATGTATATAGAGGGACTTGTTCAGTGTACAAATAATGACAAGGCCAAAGGGTTCCCGCATTGCTGTCGTGACCACGTCGATGACTAGCGTTTGGGTGTGGATGAACAAAGAAGTAGTGTGAGCCGGCTCTTCCATAATCCACCAGGAGAAAAGTGTTTCGCTTCTTTACCAACACATCTCCCCAAATGCCACCCGGCCAAACCAGCACCTTGGGATAGACCGATGATAGCGCCAGATATCCGAGCTGTGCTCCGCTAAACCAAACACTGGCAAGCCACTCGGTCCAATTAGTACTTTTCAGTCCTGGTCATCTATCTCTTACTATTTTTCTTATTTCTCCACGGTAATGTATCTCACTTATGACCGGTTGCACTTGTTGTTGATCATTATGTTTATGTGGGAGCGTTGTGATCTATGTGGTGTCTGTGGTAACACAATGTGTGTGTTGCACTGTGTGTGCGCGTGTGCGCGTGTGTGCGCGTGTGCGCGTGTGTGCGTGCGTGCGTGTGTGCGTGTGCGCGTGCGCGTGTGCGTGTGCGTGTGCGTGTGCGTGTGTGTGTGTGTGATGTTAGGCCGGTGCAGCACCATCACGGTGGAACAATAAAATCATTTGACCTCTCCAAGCGTCAGGATGTTCATTTTCCAGGAGGCGGGTCAGTTGGGGTACGGCCTTTCCGAATGAATCCGTGCAGACACAAGCTTTCCAAGTTCCATGTGCCGTCTTCCAATCAGCATCCGTCGCATATTTCCAAATGGAAAATTGGAGGGAACCGTGGGTTTAAATGCAACTCAGCAGCCCACACAGTGATTTGTGCAGCTTGTACCTGATTTGCAGTGGACGGTTCTCACAAGCTCCCAGGCCGTCCTCAGGCACTTGCGGTGTCCTGATAATTGTCAAATAATTGTGGAATATATTTGGCATCAATTCGCCCGTTATCGCGCCATATGAGCCATTCTCAGAGCAGACACGTACGATGTCACACAGTGAGCCAATCAGCTACCCAGTACCTTTAAAGTTCTCCGGCTCTCAAGTTCCTCACGACAATGCCCCCAGAAAAAAAAGACGCGCGCATACTCGTCACGTCGCATTTAAACCTGTTCTCCCCTTGGGCTCTTTTCGCAATATTGAAAACTCATGTTGTCCTTGTTTCTGTAGCCTGCTGTATGGAAGCATAACGTGGAGATGCAACATTTTTTAACATATACATTACATACAAATACAGTGCATTTCCTTATTTCTGTTCTGTTGTTCTAAGTGTTATTTGCAATCCATCTATGTTGAGGATTCAAAGGAGTCGTGTCGGCATTTGACCTCACACTTTTCACACAGTTTCATGAGAATAAAAACAAATTACGCAAGTGGTATGAACAGGGACCCTCTGCTGTCGTTTCAACAGATTCGCCTCATGATTCGTCAGCTCATGCACAATTAATCCGATCAACTGTAGCCTACTGATAATAACAACAGCTTGCAGGTAGCCTTGTGAAGCCGCTGCCCCCATGATCCCCTCTGGCAACGGCAAATGAAGCGCTAACATTATGTATTGGTAGCCTAAGCCAGTGGTTCTCAAACTTTTGGGGTCTAGGGACTTCCTTCTTGTGATAGAGAATTCACCAGGGACCCCCTCATAATCAGAACTTGAGTGAGATAAAAATAGCATACACAGAGTTTAACTATTCCTTTCGGCAGTGCATGGCTGAATGAACTTTGGGCCCTTGGAATATTTTAAATGCCAAAATCTTGGCAAGCTTATTTCTTGCAAATATGTACATTCTTTCACGGGGTAGAGATAATTTTGTTGGTACAATTATACAATTATATGTCTTAAATGCTGCTATTCTAAATATCTTGACATTGTATTTTAGCTAAATGCTAAAATACAAGACCAAAGTACGGGGGCTACCAATATCTTCCAATAGGCTACCTATCAATATCTGTTGTTGTATGAATAGTATTACATTGTATAATATTATACATAAAGTGATTAATAAGGTTATATTGTAATATTCCACAACAGAATATATCTGTTGATCTTGCCATGGAGCCCTGTTGGAGAAGCACTGGCTTAAGCTGATATTTTGCTTTGGAAAGGATTCAGACTCCTTTGGTACATTTTGTTGTGTTAAAGACTTTCAAATCTGTACGCCATACCTTGATTTGGTCAGTTTCTTCCATTCCTCCTTATGCATCCTCTCAAACTATCCGATCGTATGGGCAGTGTCAGTGAAGTACGATATTCAGGCCTCCCCACAGATATTAATTTGGGTTCAAGGACGTTCACAGACTTGCAAATCCAGCATTGTCTTGGTTGTGTGCTTTGCGGTGTTCCCGTGCTAAAAGGTGAATCTTTCTTGCTTTCTCAGGTCCTAACTAGATTCTGATAACCTGCTGCTGCGAAGGATTCCCATAGCATGATGCTCCAACCACCATGATTGACCATTGGGATGGTATTAGCCACATGATGCACAGCACTGTGTTTTTGGCAGATGTTTCTCTTGGTATTCAGGCTAAAATGTTCGATTTTGGTCTTATCATATATGGGAATCTGTTTTCTCATGCTTTCAGAGTCCTTTAAGTGCCAGCTGGTAAACTCCAGACAGTGTGTCAGATGCTTCTTACTCAGGAGTGGCTTCTGTCTAGCCACTACCATAAAGGCCTGATTGATGGAGTACTGAAAAGATGGTTATCATTCTGGCAGATTCTCGGATCCTAGCAGAGAAACCTGGAATCTCTGTTAGAGTGGCCATTGGGTTCTTGGTCACCTCCCTGACCAAGGTCCTTCTTGCCCATTTACTTAGCTTGGCCAGATGGCCAGCTCTAGGAAGAGTCCTAGCGGTTCCAAATGTCTTCTATTTCCCAATAATGGAGCTCCCTGTGCCCTTGGGAATGTACACTGCTTTTCCATCTCTATGTAACCTTCCCCACATCTCTGCCTTAACACAATTTCAGTGGTCTACTGAAATTCCTTGGACTTCATGGCTTGGGTTTGTTCTAACGTTCAGTGTATAGTCTGGGGCTTTATATACACAGGTGTGTGTCTTTGTAAATGATGTCTAATCAATTGAATTTGCAAGAAATTTTAAAAGACATTTTTTAAAAATTGGGCCACGCTAGAACAATCACCTGCATAGATTAATCTCAACAGATCCAAAAACTGGGACGCGCTAGAACAATCACCTGGATAGGTTATATCACCAGATCCGAAAACTGGGACGCGCTAGAACAATCACCTGGATAGGTTATCTCACCAGATCCGAAAACTGGGACGCGCTAGAACAATCACCTGGATAGGTTATCTCACCAGATCCGAAAACTGGGCCTCGCTAGAACAATCATCACTTATCTTTTTCAAATGTTTGCTTCCAAATGATTGACATTTTCATTTGCATATAGTTGATCAACATTTTGACAGGACTATGTTCGAATAGTATGTGAGAACGTTCATGGTTTTAAAGTAAAAACACCCAGTGGCAGGAATAGGTTTCCATTGTACACAAACCTGCTAATTCAATAAAGCCAGATTTTTGCCCAAATGTTAATTGTTAGTGCTGTAAAGGTGTGTCAACATGTATTCAATATGCAGTTTACTAGTTCACTAGAATGTGGCTGGACTGAGGTGTGAAATATACAAGGTCCTCTAATGTGTGTAGCCAGTATCATTTAGTGCATCTCACCACTATTGTTTTGTGCCTCATATATATATATATATATATATATATATATATACCCAGTAAAGTTTGCTTCCTTTTGGATTCCATGAGAGAAATTCAGAAGCAGAGTAGTGAAGAAACTCCCCACAGAGTTTTCCTCCCAGCTCCTTATTTGGGTGGTTAATATAAAACATCAATTCCCTCATTTAACCTCTCTTGGCTGCCCCCTGCTTGCCAGTCAATGCAAGGCATTATACCTCAAAGGAGGTGCAGTGCCTGCCAGTGAGGAATAGAGGAGCTTTATAGCAGAGGTAGAGTGGAAGAGAGAGTGAGAGACAAAGAGGGCAACTGAGAGACACGAAGAGAGAGAGGAATAAGACAGAAGGCAAAAAAATTGCCATCGATGTCCACACAATATCCTAAAATATCCAAAGGCGAAAGAGACACGGCGAAAGAAAGAGTGAAGCAGTTCCGATCTTCCTTAGTGACGTGATCGACTATGGATACATTTGAAATGACACAACATAAGGCATTTTTATCACCCTGTTGATCACAATACAGTACAGGCCAAACTATTTCCCAAACCATAGAAACAATATTTGTGTGCGTGCGTGCGCGTGTGTGTGTTTTCAACAAAGAATCACATCTGTGCATTACTTTTATAATGGACTATAGTTTTGCCGCAACATAAACCAATAATGGCTTGTGTCTTCGTGGTGGTAAACACTTCCTCCTTTGACACACTCACGTCACCACTGTCAAATGAAAACCTCTCATCTCCAAATATCACCACTGACGACCATACAACTGACTTTAAACGACAAGTATGTCAACTAGGTGTGTCAGCATAAGGGAGCTTAGGTGTAGCTTTGTAGAAAAGGTATCCTTAAAGATTCAAGAGGGAAACATAATGTTTGCTGTTAGCTTGGGCAACATGTTTAATTGTGGAGACAGTACATCTTCCTTCATTACCTTATACAGGGCTGGAATGTGACCTGTGTAGAAAAACAGGTTAACCAAAGGTGGGTAAGATCCACCTTTGAATCCCAGACAGCCTAAGACAGGCACAGCCATGCATCTGGCCAGATCATACACACACACACACACACACACACACACACACACACACACAAACACACACATATACAGTCTGATGAAAAAAGAAGACAATGAATAAAGAACAGTGTTACTTTTAAAAGTAACTTTTTACCCATAAAGTAATATGTTACGTAGTTACTTGCTGTAGAAAGTAAGGCATTAAGTAACTTAGTTGAAGATCAGTCATTTGATTCTATATTCACATGTTGGTCACTTACGCCCAGAAGGACCAGATTTAAT
Source organism: Esox niger (assembly GCA_016801105.1). Taxonomy (NCBI): domain Eukaryota; kingdom Metazoa; phylum Chordata; class Actinopteri; order Esociformes; family Esocidae; genus Esox; species Esox niger. The sequence goes on from JACXGJ010004448.1 coordinate 34,184, forward strand.
GGGGCATCGTATATATCATTATGTAACAAGATTGACCATTATATAACAAGTATTCATATACCATAATGACAAACAATATTTGCATATAAATTTAATGAATTTAGTTCCGTAATCAAGAAACTCTTAAATCAATAAATGACTTTGTATTGCACGTGCCACCACATTTTCAGGCCAGGCTTATAATACAGTTTATATGTACAGACTTCAATACCGGGTAGATCCATTGCACTGAACAATAAAGAACAAAAATAACAGCTGTAGCCTGTACACTGATGAACAAACTTTATCAAAAAGAAAACTGCAATACAAAAAATTACATTTAAGCAAATTGTGTTTAGAAACAGGACATGTATTAAGATTTTACCGTAGTCCATAAAAACGACCACTATTAAACACCTCCCATATACAAATACAATGTGTGCTGCATAACGTTTATTAACAGAATGAATGCGTACTCTTTTACGTCCCAAACAAGCCCCGCTGCCCTGTTAGCTTTATTTAAGTGCCCTTCGTCATTTGTTTTTATATAGCTCTGAAGTGGCAGCTACGTTTTTATTCGGATTGAATTATCAGTTGCCTGGACAAAATGGAGGATGATTTGGGATCAACTTTGGTTGTCCAACAGAGGATGATTTCTGATGGAACTTTGGTTATCCAACAGGCAAGAGATCCCAGCCAAACATAACAACCGCAGTGATTGGTTCTATGCGAGGGTAATAACCATGTAGTCAATAGTAAACTGCTTCCAACGCCAGAATCGTGAACCTCACCCGAGCTCAGACTTCCCCTGCACAATTTGCTAGTCGACTCTAGATATAGTTTTGAAATGACTGGAAGCTGGGAGAGCCTGTGTCCATTGGTGCCACTTGCTACTAGAGAAAAGTAATGCGTAAAGATACGCATGTTGAGTAACGCGTTATTTGAAAAAATAACTAGTAAGGGATTACTTATATTAAATAACAAACGTGTTACGTTACGGGTAGCCTATAAAAAGTAGTTCGAATACTGTAGCGCATTACCTAGTAACGTGTTACCCCCAACATTGATAAAGAATAATATAAAATAAAAATATACTTCAGTTGTCTTGATCTTTGAACATTCAGAGTGCATTCTGGGCAATTAGAAAAAATGGGAAAAGTGAGCACTTTTGGTCAAAGTTCTTGCCATGATGCATTTGATTGGCATCTTACGTACAACGTTGAGGTAATTCTGTTGTTTGAGAGCAGTTCCGTTCCTGCTGACGACATGCTGGACTGGCCTGGCGCCGTCACGCAGGGCTTTATCTCCACACTGTCAGAAGGCTCTTCCAACTCCACCACACAACAGCGTTGCGGGGAATTCTCACACATTGCGCCACACACTCGCGAAACACAAATAGCACACGCACATACTCGTGCTAACGCCAACACTCACGCAGTAACACACACGTCCACACACACAAGCACACACATTGATGCACACACACAAGTGAGTCGGCGCCTAGCTAGATCCATCTCCCTGTGAGGCCAACAATGGCCGTGGCTGTTCTCTGACGCACAGAGACATCGCCCGGCAGTTTCCAGGGCTAGTGCAGGAGGCCCCTGGTACCCCCCCCACCCCACACTCCTTCTCCACCAAAGAGCCCGGCCACCGCCGTCGGGGGGCCCTCTGATGAGAGATAAAAAGGGGCCGTTGTTGTTGCGGCGCAGGGGAGACGGACGCTTCTGTTTTTCTCTCTCTTTCCTCGCTGCCTATATCTCCCGACGCCCACAGAAAAGGGAAGTGGAAGAGAGAGAAAGCCGAGCAGAGCCGGGGAAGAAAAGCAGCGCGTTCTGAGGCGTTCCGCTGCCCCCCCCACCACCACATATCCACCCACCCAGCGCCCCGCATCCCCTTTCTCCCAGCCTGGAGGAGTAGAGCGGAGGGGGTTCGGGTGGCGGCAGGGGTGGAGGGGGGCGCGTGATACGGAGAGCATGCGGGCACGGCTTCACCCCGAGGCGGAGCGAACGGGGGCCTGCTGTGTCTCTCCTGCATGATTAATCTGGCTGAGGGGCAGGAGGACTGCCACAGCCCTGCCCGCCTGGTTAACTCCCTGCTCGCCACGGCCTCCCAACGCACAAACACACACGCACTATCTAGCACAGTATACGGAAACGCACGCAGAAACACATACATACTAGCACAGCTACGTACACCTAGCCCCCCCCCCCTTTGCGTACAGCTGTAATATAGCTGGGAGGCAGAGAGACATGGCATCCAGCCTCTCCGAGGCCTCAGTGTGCAGCTCGACTTCCAGCCTCTCCGAGGGCTCAGTGTGCAGCTCGACTTCCAGCATCTCTGAGTCCTGAGCTTACGGCTCAAATTTTCTTCGGCCATAGTTTTGGACGCACATGTCCAGAAATGTTCCTCTAAGGGTGCTGTATGTCCTGACACTGATGTTGTTGTTTGTGCCCACGTACAAGTTTCCCAGGCGTGACTTCAGACATGAGTGAAGAGGCTAAAGAAAGATCCCCTGTGGGAACGTCCACCGAACGGGACTGTGTGCCATTAATAGGGCTCGATGAGGAACATCACAGGGATCATGTGATTGGCCCCCAGGTCCGTGGCCATCGTGTCGTGTGACCGCGAGTCATGTGACCGTCATCTCCTTTGTCTCCAAGGCAACTTTGCGCTTGTTTGGGAGGTCGGCGTTTTGTCTAACTCATACAGAGCGGGATGTGTCGTACTTGTTATCTCGCAGAGACAAGGGTCACCAGTTACGTCACGGTCGAATCGCTGTGACAGTCAGTCAGCACGCGGCAACACTGCGTCGGCAAGTTTCGGGCCGTTCTCGCCGAGTTTTCGGGACACGTAAAGTACAAATAGAAATGTGTTCTCCCATACAGTGCACTGCGTTTGGCTGGTGGTCGATTCGGTTGCTGTCCCGGCCCGGCATTAAGGTGTGGAACTGCGTCCAGGTCGGTGAAGGTGCCTGACGGGAAAGCCGGGCCGGGAGACATAGGGTTAACATCCTGCAGTCCGCTCCGCATTAACTGGAAAGGAATGAAGTGTCAAGCGTGTTCTCACCGCAGCGAGACGGTCGAAACCCTGCCTCCCCCCTCCAGCCGTCCCTGCACTAACCCCCCACCCCACCGCCCACCCGCCCCCAGCAACCTCCCACAGCCGTGACCAAATTATTTTCTAGCCTCCCGAGATTCGCCTGGCCAGACAAAAAATCTGCAGCGCAGCCCTGATTCAGTGCACAAACACGCAGCCTCCCTCGTCTCTCAACGCCTCTCTGCCGCCACTTTGAAGAAAATAGGCCTCTTTTTTTAACAGGGCCTCCACTAGGATGGCTCTGTCTGTTTACACTCGACAGATTTAAACGCTCCTGAAAAAGAAAAACAGTGCCCGGAAAACAACAGTGCCCTCCCCCTTTTGCAAGGTCCAGTCTCACTCTCACCTCTCTCCCCCTCCCTCCCTATCTCACTCTCACAGCCAATATTTGCATCAGCGTCTAAGGATACCACGATTTTAGAATGTTGTGTCAAAAGAGACGGTAATGATACGACCCGGGTCTCAGTCTAAAAAAATGCCACAGAGCGAAGCGCAAAGGGTGAATGAGAGGACAGGAGTGCGACAGGGAAGCAGAGACAGTGTGTCGATGGACACCCCGTGATTGAGAGTAGAGAGAAGGGGCGAGAGAGTAGAGAGGGAGAGAGAGAGAGAAAATAAGCCCCACCAGCGAGCAGGCCGCACAGCCCTGCCAAACTGCTTTGAAAAAAAAGCCCTCTGTTTTATTTATAGTGCGCTGTATCCATGGCAACCGGAGAGGTCAGGCAAGCTGGGCCTGCGCTTCACCCTACTCTGGGGATTAGGATTTCACAGAGGTTCTCAGATGTGCGGAAGGTGGGCTAGAGCGGCTCACTGCTCAACGACGCAGGCAGCCCCACTGCCTAGTGGGAAAGCTGGGCCCTCCAAGGGAAGGGGGGGTAGCCAGGAGCCCAGGGAATTCTCTGGGAATAGCGATTTGGTGGTGTGTGTGCGGGGGGAGGTGGGGTCTGGGGGGGGTGTGGGTGGCAGGCTCACATGCATGGTGAGAGGTGTTTGGAGCCGCCTTTAATGAGCTAGACCCTGTTCCACTGGGGTTCGGCGTTGTTTTTCACTCATTTTCACCCAAATACGAGGACAACAAAAGGTCATTCAGGGTCAGGGGAAACTTTGTCTCATTGAAACTCACCTCATGAATTATGAACACAAAATATAATTTACCCCTGAAAAGTTTCAGTATTGGCTCTTGGCAGAAAACATGACTACACAAACAACAGAAATTAAACGGAAGACAAAACTATAATTTTTTACCGATTTAGTCTTTTTCATCAATCAAATCTTGTCTTTTTTTGAATTGAGGTGATTGGTGAAAAGACCAGTTATATTAAAAAATATCAGAATTGATCTAAATGCTACTCTATTAAGACTGCTCTAATCTTTTGTTTTCCTATTAGTCTTTTGACCAATCAAATCAGCCCCGACAAAGATGTGAACAGATCTGATGTGATAAAGGTGTAACGACCCATTTAGGGGGAGTACAAAAGATTTCGGTTGGACTGCCTCTGTAAACGCAGACACAGCTTGAAACATCACATGCCCAAACTGTTGTGGTAACATTGTGATCCACAGCAGTCATCAGGGTGTGTCAATATTCAGGGATCCTGAGAGATCAACTGCATCGTTGTCGTTACTGCACGTCCAACCAGGAGGAGCACTCTGAGCCAGAGAGGGAGATTTTTGTGGCCTTGTTATTTTCATCCTGAGGACTGCGTGAGAGAGCCCATCCAAATCCTAGCGTGGGAGCCAGTTGGAGGACAGGGGGAGAGGGAGAAGCAGAGAGAATAAAAGGGAGGGAGAGGAGAAAAAAGAGAGAGACACTTTAGAGGAAGTGACTGAGGCGGTGGGGGGGTTGAACTGCACCGATTGAGTACCAGTGTACAGACCGCTAGATTCCTCCTGGGGCGGGAGACGCAGTCAGTGTTGCTAGGAGACAGTCGTAGGGACTGGGGTTGCTGTGTGTCTTGGTCTAACCTGCAATGCTGGAGCCATCGGGTGTCCAACTTAAACGTCAGCCGTCTGCCGTGGAGGGAACGCTCCCGGTGAAATCGATAGAAGCTGCTATGAGTGTGACCGCCGCAATGTCCGAGCCAAAGAATCACCAAGCTTCAATTCCAGATGGCGCACGTTCACTCGGTACCTTCTGATCTGGAAAGGTTAGGAAAGATAGATTTTGTTTGGGTTGAACGGGTGGAGCGTTACATTGACACGACGCCGATGGCGGTGCGACACACAGCAACATAAACGCGTGTACTGTCGCTGACTTGGGGGCCGGAGCTGGGGCAGGACCATCAGACATTTTGACGTCAGATCTTTTTTCAGAGCTGACCTGATTGGTCTAAAGACCAATTAGTGATAATGATGACCCGGGCTGCCCAGGGCCAAAGAGACAGGAAAACCACCAGCCCAGGCATTGGGTCATTTCCTAATGTCGCAGGGTGTAATGACTCTCCGTTTCTCTAGGGGGCACTGTTGGCACCGTCAACACCTGTGTCACATGGCCGACTCAGCCAACATGGCCCCGATGACCCATGACCACTCTGCTAGCTGCGGTTGCCAGGACACTGGAGATGTTGCAAGCACATGATGACTGTTGCTGCCCAGAGGTCTGGGGGGGGTGGCGTTCTGGGAGATGGCCAGAGTTCACAAGGGGAACAGGGACTTGGGAGTCCACGTTGCTAGGAAATGGCCTCTTACTTGCTCCATGTTCGGTTGCGTTAGATGGAGCGCGGGCGAAGCCACAACGGTCAATCAGGTTCATTAAGTGCGTCCGCCCGGAGCGCCAATCTCTGGGTCTGGGTTTTTCAACGATATCAGTCCTCACCGACATCGGGTCAGATTACAGCGAGATTGAGAGGAAAGCTTGGGACTGTAGGGTGAAATACGTGAGGAACTCTGGGAGATGTGGGGGCTCTGATACATCCCCAGGCCAGGGGGAGAGCATGTAGCGCCAGCGCAGACCATTCCAGTCTCTTTACGACAGGGGACACAGCAGGAAGACATTAAACTGAGTCCTGGGAACAAAGACCACACGTACCCAGATTGCTCTCTCACTGACACACACACACACACAGACACAGACACACACTCATCAATCCGCTACAATATTGGGAAGGATATAGGCAACTGCAAGAAAAGCTTTTTTTTTTTTTTTTTAATGTGCAGAGATGCTGAAAATACGGTTGGGTTATTTAACCTTTTACTTCAAGAAATTTTGAGTCATTATCTACAACATTGTGACCTGTTCCAGAGCTTTGCTTTGGTCTGGGCTATGGTTTATACATTCATCAGTTGTGTTCGCATTATTGTTTTTTCTATTAGGGATTTGTTTCTGCTTGTCGAAGGAAAATTGACAAACCTGCCATATGAACAAACGTGCTTTTGTATAAAATAAATGAAATGGGGATAACTGTAATGTAATTAATACATACATGTAAAATGGGCTTATATGTCCATATATGTCTGTTTTGTCTCAGGAATAGTTTCATTTGTTGTGTAATAATTTTAAGGTCAAATATTTTTTAAAGGTGAGTCTTTTTTGTATGATTCTGAGCCTGCAAAAGTTTGCATAACCTTGGAGAATGGATAATATACAGCTCAGGAAGAAATTCAGAGACAACTGCACCTTTTTCTTTTTCTTCAGGGTCAACCTCGCCTTGTGCTTAGGGTCATTGTCATGCTGTAAAGTCCAAGATTGTCCCATGCCCAGCTTTAATGCAGAAGAATGCAAATTGTCAGCCAGTATTTTCTGCTAACATGCTACATTCATCTTGCCATCAATTTTCACAAGATTCCCTGTGTCTTTGAGTTCACACACCCCCAAACATCAGTGAGCCACCACCATGCTTCACAGTAAGGATGGTATTCTGTTCACTGTAGACCTTGTTGACCCCTCTCCAAACACAGTACTTATGGTTGCCACCATAAAGCTCTATTTTGCTCTCATCACTCCAAATTACAGAAGCTGTGAAGCATGTCAAGGTGTTGGCAGATATATTGTAACCAGGCTTTTTTGTGGCATCGGTGCAGTAAAGGCTTCTTTCTGGCAACTCGACCATGCAGCTCATTTTTGTTCAAGTATCGTCATATTTTGCTATTTGAAACCACCACACCGTCTTTTTTCCAGAGCAGTCTGTAATTCCTCTGAGGTTACCAGTGTTTTTGTTTTTGTATCCTAAACAATTCTTCTGGCAGTTTTGGCTGAAAATTTTCTAGGTCTACCAGACCTTGGCAGCCAAAAATGTAATACCTACCGTTAATGTTATAACTGCCAATAACATAATAAATGATCTATTCTTAAACGTAATAAAAATCTATAATGTAATAACTTCCCAATAATGTAATAACATTTCATATTAAATTATTGACTGGTTAAATAAAAAATAATTACAATTCTAATAATTGGAGCTGATAATGTAATACAGTAGTTATATTACTGTGTGTACAGGATTTATTTATTACGTTTCAGAATTCCCTAACACTTACCCTTACTGTTGCTTCATTCAAATAGCTGCTCAAGAACCTGACCAATCCTGACTCCTGAAACTCAGTCCTAACTCAGAGAAATCACACAAAACGCACTCTTCTGTTAGTTGCATGCAGTTTCACAACATTTTACAACTTATTTTGATATTAATGACCATTTCAAACTATACATTGTGGATAGCAGAGAGGCCCTATCAGATGGACCAAAAATGCAGGAAATTAATAGAAACATATACATTCTTCCATTTACATTTTAATAGGGCCTCATTGAGACCTCTAAATTCAAACCCTTACCCTGTTTCATAAAATGAACTAAAACAATATCTTACCTGTCATTCCCACTGGATATTATTATATGATTAAGGACATGCTGTTACACTAACATGTGAAGTATAGATGTCAACTACATAATTTTAATGTTTCCAAATACAGTAATCATGCCTTTACATCCCAATAGGGCCTCTAATGGATCTCCTTAACCCTAAGTTGATACTTGTGCTTTGGAAATGTCAACAAGGGGCTTCATCTGAAGCATTGGGTGAAGCAGCTAATCTGTATCTTTTTCCAAACCCAAGATCATTGAAATTATAATCAAAATTGCCAAAAAATATTGACTATTCGTGACAGCACTCAATATGCAACCATGCCAAAATAACAATAAGATAACATTTTGGGACTTTTAAATTGGCACCTACACATTTCTATAGGTTGTAAGACAGTTTTTCCGAGGACTTTGTTAGTTATTGATCCTGTAAATTGACTTTAAAAGCATTCAATTAATTCTTAACTTACGACCCCTGCACCCATTACATCAGACTTAGCCCCCAGTTGACATATCCAAAGCACAAGTCTCAACTTCCAAGCTTTCATATTTCTCTCAGACGTCATGGGTCTTAAGAAGGAATTAAACATGCTGATGGTTAACTTACAGGATCAATAAGTAAAGAATTCCACAGTCAAATTGTCTGATCTGGATACTACAGTAAAATTATCTGATTCTGGACATATCTTGGGTTTGGAAAACGTACAAGCAAAATGGTGGGTAGTTGCTCATTTAGAAGTCACAATATGTATTTATGCATGGTTGTATGTTAGGTGCAGTCATTAACAATCCGCATTATATTGCGATTTTTTGCAGATTTGTGTAGCTATTATCATTTGTTTGGGAAAAGATACAAGTATGCCGCTTCACCGATTACTTCAATTGAACATTTTGAAGGGATCAATAACTTGATCCAAAAATTCCACAGAAATATAGACCTATACTGTAATATCTTATAGATAAGTGTCTAGTTGCTAAGTTACCAGGAAGGAAATGTTACATTTTGCTGTTTTTGCAGCATTGTCTGCATTATGCATTTAGGGATAATCATGGTTAGGGTTAAGAGAGGTCTTTTAGACGCTATATTGGGATGTAAAAGCATGATTATCAGAAAACATGAAAACAAGTTGACATTAGTTGACGTTAAAGTTCACGTGATGTGTCATAGCATGTCCTTAATCACCTGTTAATATCCAGCTAGAATAATACAGTTAAGATATTGTTTTAGATAATTTTCTGAAATAGGAGTCTCAAAGAGGACCTACTGGTATGTAAATAGAAGACTATCGGACAACAAAGCAACAAAACATTCACACTTTACATAGTATATAATAACATGTTCTAGAATACATTACTTAAAATCTATTTCAGAGAAAGCACAGGTTAGACAGTTTTAGTTCATTTTGCAAAATAGCATTAGGTTAATTGTATCAAAGATGGCAAATTTTCTTAAATGTAGTAATTTTTACTGTATCTTAATAAATAACAAATATTTATAGTTATTTGTAATGATTATAGATTGTTTCTATTAATTTCCTGTATTTTTGGTCCATCTGTTGACCAGTTTGAATTGGTCATAAATCCCCAAATAAATGACAAAACACTGTAAAACTACATGCAACAAACAGAAGTGTCTGACAGCATCATGTCATGTCAAAACATTATCCACCTTTGCAAATAAACTTGAAACATCAGATGGATGTATGATCATGCAATTAGCCATTATGATTTCCCCCGTTTATGCCAAAAACACATTACCATGGAGAGAATCTGATTTATAGCTACCTAGTTATGAGCCCTCAAAGATTGAACCCCCGAAATTCTCTTTTTTATGTATTGCTATAGATAGGGCCTCAAAGTTAACTGTCTCCAGTGTTTCCGTAAGTGAAGATGACATTTTACAGAATATAACAAACATTTATGTTTGCACCATTGAACATGGAGACGTACAGAAATAGCCAGGCGTTAAGTTATAATTCTTTTTAAATTGAGATTCTAGAACCGAGAGAGGTGCATGATTTCTCTGAGTTAGGACTGCGATTCAGGAGTCAGGATTGGTCAGGTTTTTGAGCAGCTATTTGATTGAAGCAACAGTAAGGGTAAGTGTTAGGGAATTCTGAAACGTAATAAATAAATCCTATACACACAATAATATAACTACTGTATTACATTATCAGCTCCAATTATTAGAAATGTAATAATTTTTTATTTAACCAGTCAATAATTAAATTTGAAATGTTATTACATTATTGGTAGGGTATTATATGATTGACTTTTATTAAATTTAAGAATGGATCATTTATAATGTTATTGGCAGTTATTACATTATTGTCTGCTACATCATTGAATAAGGTATTTTTAATATTGATAGTATATTATTTTCTGATATAAAATTGATGGTATTGTAATTGTCTGGTAGTGTTGGTGGTTTATATTTCTGATAGTGTTGGAGGGTTATCGGTCTGGAAGTGTTGGAGGGTTATCTGTCTGGTAGTGTTGGAGGGTAATCGGTCTGGTAGTGTTGGAGGGTTATCGGTCTGGTAGTGTTGGAGGGTTATCTATCTGGTATCTGTCTGGTAGTGTTGGAGGGGTATCTGTCTGGTAGTGTTGGAGGAGTATCTGTCTGGTAGTGTTGGAGGGTTATCGGTCTGGTAGTGTTGGGGGTGTATCTGTGTGTTAGTGTTGGAAGTGTACATGTCTGGTAGTGTTGGGGGTTTATATTTCTGCTAGTGTTGGAGGTGTAACTGTCTGGTAGTGTTGTGTATCTGTCTGGTGTTGGAGGTGTATCAGTATGGTAGTGTTGGAGGTGTATCTGTCTGTTAGTGTTGGAGGTGTAACTGTCTTGTAGTGTTGGACGTCTGACTATCTGGTAGTGTTGAAGGTGTAACTGTCTGGTAGTGTTGAAGGTGTAACTGTCTGGTAGTGTTGGAGGTGTAACTGTCTGGTAGAGTTGGAGGTCTGACTATCTGGTAGTGTTGGAGGTCTGACTATCTGGTAGTGTTGGAGGTGTAACTGTCTGGTAGTGTTGGAGGTGTAACTGTCTGGTAGAGTTGGAGGTCTGACTATCTGGTAATGTTGGAGGTGTAACTGTCTGGTAGTGTTGTAGGTGTAACTGTCTGGTAGTGTTGGAGGTGTAACTGTCTGGTAGTGTTGGAGGTGTAACCGTCTGGTAGTGTTGGAGGTGTAACTGTCTGGTAGTGTTGTAGGTGTAACTGTCTGGTAGTGTTGGAGGTGTAACCGTCTGGTAGTGTTGGAGGTGTAACCGTCTGGTAGTGTTGGAGGTGTAACTGTCTGGTAGTGTTG
>JACXGJ010004449.1:0-45363 GCA_016801105.1 Esox niger
TGCTCAACCCAGCTCAGTCAGACACAGTGAGTCTCTTATAGCACCGTGCTCAACCCAGGTCAGTCAGACAAATGAATTCCACCTAGTTTTTATCCAATCCACAAACTGTGGTTTTGTCGGGGACCAGTTCAATATCTGAACCCTGTCGATATGAATACCTCAAACCACATAGTATTCTGCTTACAGGCAAGTGCATTCACCAATGATTGTCTTTGTTCTAGATGCCCTGTGAATACTTGTCCCTGGACACCATGGAGAAGTGGATAGTATGTAAGTGTTCACGGAGAACAGTTGGATCTATTTGGGTTGATGGGTTTATAGTATTGGAGGGAATGGAGAGTGCAATCATTCGGGATCCAAGACCTGTGAGAGCTGAAACATTTTAATAAGTGTCAAGTTTTTTTATAAGCTGTAAATCATAAAACCTGGCCATTACAACCGCTCAAAGAGATTTGGCCATGTTTGTAGTTACTGGGTTTTGTGTTTGTAGGGCAGCATAGTTCAGTGTAGTACTTGCCAACTCTTGGGGAACTGGGTTCAAATCCCACCCCTACCACATTTGGATAGTCTACCCCAAAACTTATGGAAAATATGCGCTTGAACTGAAAGTTAATGGGAAATTATATTAGAAAGTGGAGAGGGCAAGGCAGTGAGTGAAAAATACTGGACTCTGGGTTGTTGATTGCTTCTTTTGGCCATTCAGGTACAGGCTTAAAATCAGGTGTCATGCCATGCTGGTTAAAATATATCTGATTACATTTCTTACAATTGTCATATTTCTGCCCCCCCCCATCTCTCACTTTCCTTATTGTGTTGCTCAGTTGGCTTTATCCTGTGTCACGGGGTGTTGAACAGTGACCAGGCAGCTCTGAGTCTGTGGAAGCTGGCCCTTCAGAGCAGCACTTGCCTCTGTCTCTTCAGAGATGAGGTGTTTCACATCCACAAGGCTGCTGAGGACCTCTTCATCAACATCCGTGGGTGAGGGATCACACACACTGTTGTTTTGAACCAGTTTCGCCAAGTACTGGTCCAACTAAAATGCCTGGTTAGAACAGTTTGCCAAAAACCCCATGTGTCGGTTCAGTAGGTGTGAGAAGGTATGTGAACTCTTCTCTCGTTTATATTGCAGCTACAACAAACGTGTGAATGACATCAAAGAGTGCAAAGAACAAGCTCTTTCACACGCGTAAGTGCCTCTGAAATGCGTCTAATGTGACAGAGTGGCAGTCCAGTGTCCGTCTCACCTCTCTTGATGTCCTTAACCAAAGGCACATCTCAATAGGTGGAGGATGGTGCTGTCCTTATTTTCAGGCTTAGCGCTGCCCTTTGTTCTCTCTTCCTCTGATGACATCTGACAGACTGTTTGGTTTATTTGTTGCATTATGATTAGGCCGAATGACTTATGAATATGTTATATTATTGCCGTTTAACAAAAAGAGGGTTTAAATGCTACTTCCCTCGACATGCTCCCTGAATGATTCTTGTCAACGGTATTGGTCTCTTACAGGGGACTGATGCACAGAGAAAGACGCAAGTTCCTGAGATCTGCCCTGAAGGAGCTGGCCACGGTCCTATCTGACCAGCCTGGATTACTGGGCCCTAAGGTACTGTGTTTGTGCATTCACCACTGCCCTTTATGGAACTATTGTACCACTAAGGTACTGCAATACTTCTGTCTGTAGTTATATTAACACAATAATTCTAGTTGGACTAAAACTAGTGTCTTTAGTTTTGTTAACATGATATTGCTGATGTAGTTGGACTAACTCAGAGGAGTAGAATTCATATCCAAAAAGACCAGTAGATGATCTAGTGGTCCAAAATCTTTCCTTTTTGTATGTGTGTTATCATGATTCATTGATGGGGGACCGTAATCACATAATGTGTCTGCGTATATTGACCCTGTTGATACCCATGTCTCTATTTCCTCAGGCCCTATTTGTTTTCATGGCTTTGTCATTCGCTCGGGACGAGATCATTTGGCTGCTCCGACATGCAGACAACATCCAGAAGAAGAGCACAGATGATTTTATTGACAAGTCAGTCACCTTCTACAGATTCTACTTGTAACTGTATGGGTTCTCCCTTCCCCACTGACATTTACTGGACATATGTTTGCCTCACATAAGTCTCACTGTGTCAAAATGCATCTTCTCACATTTGTCTCCGGCTTGATTTTGGCCATTTGGACTAATGGCATTTCTATGTCTTAACTTGAATGTTGCACAATTATATGGGCCAGCATACCAATGAAGTGTTTTCTGTTTTAGATAACTGTTACTATTTGATGTCATCAGGCACATTGCAGAGCTGATCTTCTACATGGAGGAGCTGAGGGCCCATGTGAGGAAGTATGGTCCAGTCATGCAAAGGTACTATGTCCAGTACCTGTCTGGCTTCGACGCTGTGGTGCTCAACGAGCTCGTACAGGTGAGACGGTTCACCTCACCTTATTTACTGCTTTGAATATTCCAGGTCTTCTACGCAGAGGACCTAGTCTATTACATACTTTGGTTAAACCGAGTCAGATGATGGTTGATGATGCCAGGTGATTTACTTGGCTTGCCCTTATTTAGGTCACACTCATTTTAAAGCAGACAGAGCTGAGTGTCTTTTAATTGCGAACATTAGCCAACCAGACAAGCCGTCCTGCTGTCAGTCCTCCGACTCCATTAGTAAAAAGAGCCAGGTATTAGATCAACAACTCAATGAATGGATAAAAAACACTAGCACCCTGAGTTTCTAAGTCAATGTCTGTCAGTACAACGGTGTCATTGAGGCCAGGTGTTGGGAGCCTGGTTTTGGCTTACTGACAACCCCCACTTGTACAACTGACTGAGCTCTTCCCCGGCTGTACGGGTGGATGTCACACAGGGCTGCCTTGTCTGGCCAGGCCCTGGCATCTCCTTCTGGTAGGTCGGGTGCCTGTGAGCTCAATCATGGTTATTGGCCAGGGACTATAGGTCTCCCAGGGTGCATCTGCAGACCAGTTCTTCCTGGTTGAGCGAGCAGGCTGATGTGAAGGTCACCCAGCTTGGCAAGATGTGCTTTAGAGGGCACGTCTTCATCTTTGAATCTTTACAAACCTGCCGGGGAGTGGTTGTTATGCGGAAAATAAAGAAATTGGGTGGGAATAAATGGGATAGCATTTTTATTCTTTTTTTTATATATACAGGCAATATCGGTAGCCTATGTCACTGTTGTCCCTTTTGCCGTCTTAATCTTTTAGTAGTCAGTGATTGAACATAGTGTCGTATTGGTTGATATTTTCAAGTGAAAAAGATTTACCGACCACTAGATGGGGACCAAGTGTTTTCTTGGTTATATTGTATTTTGGCCGTCTCTTTCCCTAATGCGCAGTGTGAATTCCTCTGGTATTTGCTTAGTGAATAACCTCTCTGCAGTCCACGGTAAACTGTGTCTGACTCTCCTCCTTTCCTCCTCTTCTGTTCTCCTTCTTTTTGTCTCCTTTCTTCTTCCTCTAGAACCTTTCAGTCTGTCCTGAGGATGAATCCATCATCATGTCCTCCTTCGTGAACACCATGACATCCCTCAGCGTCAAACAAGGTATTCAACCTAACACGGTCTGCTACTCCGATTACTACCAAATCATCAATAATGAATTGCCTCATTTAGACTCAAGTTGATGATCCACTGATAGAGTTCATTCCATTCTTTCGTTTGAATTGCAGAAGGCTTACCGACGTCGATTCAATGTTAACTAACCTATAACACAGTTTGATCTATTATGTTGCTGTGCCGTAAATATTCGACTTCAATAAATGTGTAATTGATCCGGCTCAGTCCTTTCTGTCCAGTCATATTAGCCTTGAGCAGTCTTTGTCTGTGGAGACAGGTGTTGTTTTGTTAATGACTGACTGAGTGATGGACAGATGAAGGCAGCACAGAGGGCAGATGGGGAGCAGGGTAGGAGAGCTCCAGTGGCTCTCCTCCTCTCCCCCTCAGCCCTCCCTGCCTCCTGTGTCAAGGTGATCCCATATCTGAGTGAATTGTCTCTGTCGGTGTTACAGTGGAAGATGGGGACGTGTTTGATTTCAGGGGCATGAGGCTCGACTGGTTCAGATTGCAGGTAAGAAGCCAAGAGGACAATGTGATTAGCATTGCGGCTGAGGCTGGATGCTAAAAAAGTATTTAAAATGTGTTAATATTTCTGCATCTGTGCTCTATGTAACAATGCTGTGGCTATTTTATCAATAGGATATTGTCAAACCCAGCCCATGTGGATCCGAAGGTAGGCTAAGGTTAAAAGCCCCCAGGCTGTTTTTGTCATAACTTCATAACAGCCAGTTTAAGTAACAAATTACTTTTACTTAATGGAAAATATCTAAAAGAAATATGTAAAAAAATTTAACCCTCACAGCTAAAGGGCGTTATCACAATGTCCAACATGTCAGTGTTATTTTGTCCTCAAAGGCAGTATTATATTAAAACAGTAAAATCATGTTTTTATGTGCACTGCCCCAAAATATGTTGAATATTATTTGAATCCAGGTTTGAGTATTTGTATATGTTTATACAGTATATGTGTGTGTTTCTGACTAATAATTATTATTAACAGGGACAAAAATGTAGAGCAACTGTTGTTCAATCAAAAAAGTTAAATAATGGGGATTCTTTTTGTCCCTATTTTGAAAAAGTGGGGTTAAATTGGGGTTAAGGTAAAATTCTTGGTTAGGCATTACTGGTTAGGTTTAGGGTTAGGCATTAGTGCTATGATTTAATTTAGGCACAAATATTTGGTTATTGAGGTTAAGGTTAGGAGATAGATAATGTAGGGAATATTTTTTTGTGTGTATGTGTCATTGTCTGTCTGTCCTGTAATAATGAACACTCCAATTGGCCTTCACCTGTCTAACTTTACTCTGTGTGTTTTGGGGAATGGAACTTCCTCTGGTCAGTACCTGGCTGTGTTGGAGGCCTAGATACAGATCCGGTTCCCTGAGCTTCACCAGCCATAATTAGCACTCTGGGCCAGTAAAATGGGAACAGGTGCATAGCATGTCTTATCCCTGTCTTATTGTCTTCTATCTATTGATCTAAGAGGACCTGGGTCCGTAGCCACAAAGCTAATCTAGTATCAGACTGTAATGAATAAGAGGGGCAACCTGACCCTAAAACAACATTCCTTATCAAAATCCTTTGTAAATACAGGCCAAGAGTTTAGTTTGGTGTGTCTGTGTGAGAAAGCCTACAGCACATGAATGAATTTAACAGACTAGTAATGGAGAAAATATGACCTGGAATACTGAAAGGAGGAGCAGTATTCCATATGGGGTTTCTTTGTATATTCATGTGCTTGAAGTGCATGGTATTTCAAGTGATTACAAAGACATTTCCATGATTTTTTTCATCACTTCCACGCTCAAAATGAATTATGGATATTGGACGATAGATTCTGGGCCCCATTCCCTGTCCATTTCTTAAAAACGAATTTGGATTGAATGATAATAAATATTCTCCTTTGAAGCAGTGTTTGTTTAAGAATCATTACTCGCCTTTCATCCCATCCCAAATAAATCACAACTCACTCCAGAGAAGAGAAATAGCATATTATTTTCAAATGTGGTTGAGTTGAGCTCGCTCTCGCGTTCTCTGTCCCATGCATTCTGTCAGTCTCTGTCTCTCACTGGCTCTCACTCTTTTTCTCTCTGTGACGCAGGGTCTATGTCATGGTCATCCCTCTCAACTCCCTATGAGATGTTTGATCTTAGCTTACGGCCAGAAAGGCTTCAACTCGGAAAAGTTTCTCGGTGTAGGCGACAGGCCAGGGATGGCAGAGGGAAAAGAGAAAAGCTTCCATGCGTGGAATGGGGACTGTTTTCCCAATGCAGCTGAACAATTATTTTCTCAAGTCTCACGGTTTTTCAACTGGCTTCTCTGCACCTTTCATAACCAGCCTCTCTTCTTTAACACTAGCATTGCATACAGAACTGCTCAAGTAACTGGAAGCTGGGAATCAGTTTATTCCCTATGTATTTTTGAGTTCAGTCTTTGCCAGGGACTAAGCAAATTCAGGAAGTGTTTAACAGCCTGTGCTGGGACTGCTGACAAATGTAGGAACAGCTATATACACAGTGTAGGCATATATAGTTATAAAAATTCAGGCGTTGCTGTCATTCCTAAAATTAGCTTCTTATAAATATGAGTTGAACAGGGAGTAATTACAATTCATAGTGACAGGGTTCTTAGTCTTTAAAGCTGTGTGTTTGGACTAGAACCTAAACCTTTCTGCCCCACTATCAGCACAAACACTCTTCTGCTCTAGGGACCACCATTTGTGGTGTGTTGTGCTGCATGTCAACCACAAGACCCACACGCCAGGTGAACACTACAGTACTCCTTGGAGACACCTAATTTGTCACATTTACACCTATAAAGGAATTTTGTTTCTTGTTTAGAAGCTCTTGTTGGTTTGTCTGATCCAGCTTAATGAACATGTCGTATGAGGGATTTCCTCTCATGTCTTTAATAGTGGTTTTCTTAGGAAAGGTTTTCCCCATTCCAAATATTTCTTATTGCCATGGTTCAGATTTTTTTAACACTCTTGTTGTTTGATTTAGTGTCTGTGCATCCATGTGGCTGTCATATTAGGTAGAGTTTCACACTGAATGTGTTTTTTAGTTGTCAGGGACTTAGATCTGCTGAAAACCAGTCATGTTTGACCCAGTGGTTCTGCTCAATTTTCTCATGCTTCGCTTTTTCCCAAAGGTTTTAGATTTTTACTGAAGGTTCTCATGCTTTATTTTTGTGTACACTACTCTTATTGTAGGTTTCAAAGGGCCCTCTACTTTTGGTAATTTTGTTTACACTACTCTTATTGTAGGTTTCAAAGAGCCCTCTTCCCTTGGTAGTTTTTGTTTACACTACTCTTATTGTAGGTTTCAAAGGGCCCTCTTCCCTTAGTAGTTTTTGTTTACACTACTCTTATTGTAGGTTTCAAAGAGCCATCTTCCCTTAGTAGTTTTTGTTTACACTATTCTTATTGTAGGTTTCAAAGGGCCCTCTTCCCTTGGTAGTTTTTGTTTACACTACTCTTATTGTAGGTGTCAAAGGGCCCTCTTCCCTTGGTAGTACACCAAAGGGTCAAAGGTATTACCTTATGTGGTGAAAGGGTGTCATTTGGGAGGCAGTTTTAATCTTAACAATATCTGATGGCAAGGCTGCTTCCGAACTGTGCCCATTTTCCTTTTAATAATTTTGACAATCAAAGAAAGAAATGTTTTGAGCTCTGCGGAGACACCGCAGTGTATCTGTTTTGCATACTGTCTTGGTTTGATACCATATGCTCTGGGAGGAAAATGTGTAGTTTGGCCATCGTCAAAATCAGCAGTATCAAGTTAACACAGACCTTCCCAGAAATCTCTACTCAGATGTTAATGACATGGTAACTTATCCAACCACACTTTCCCCTTCAAACTCTCACTTAGGTCCAAATTCAAATTGTATCAGCTTTTTCTTTGATTTCTTGTTACTCCCTTGGGTAGGCCTATACCAGTGTGTCCAAGGCTTCTCTGGGAATCGCAGACCACCGTGAGTTGGGCAAGATGATGAATACCATTATATTCCATACCAAGATGGTGGATTCTCTGGTGGAGATGCTGGTGGAGACCTCAGACCTTTCCATATTCTGGTGGGTAAAGTCCAAACAAGCAGTACAGAAGTGCCTACACCCCTAGAAAAGTATTAGTTTGGGCCTGCATATTCTGGGTCTAACAGATCCTATATAATAAAAACATGTATATCCCAATGATAGGCAGTTTTGTTGAAGAAGTAAAATAGTAGAAAACACACCAAATATATTAAACAGAAAGGCGACAACAAGAAAATATCTTACTACATCCATGAAATCCCCTTGGTAACGGTCTGTTGGAGTGGTTGTTGGGATATTTTTTCCCCAGGGCAGGAGAGGGTTGGACAGATTAAGTATGTCTGTACCAGACGGATGTATGATGAAGTTGGCAGCTCTCTTTTTCTCATGTCATTTCTCTCCTCACTTCAATGCCTCTTCTCTCGCCTCCCTCTCTCCCTGCTCTGATAGCTTTTACAGTCGTGCATTTGAGAAGATGTTCCAGCAGTGTTTGGAGCTGCCCTCCCAGTCTCGTCACTCTATCTCCTTCCCTCTGCTTTGTACTCATTTCATGAGCTGCACCCACGAACTCTGTCCCGAGGAGGTGAGTTGAGATGTTACTACTGTATCACAAAAGCTCACATCAAGCATCCTTAAAGTATTTTTGTGATTACTGGGATGAAGCTATTTTAGGTAACAAACAGGTTTTAAGTAAAATTACTAAATGAATCAGTGAATTACTTATTTAATGTTATTTAACGGTCTTTCCCAGAGTATCACCTACATAAAAATAAAATGTATGCCACTTTAGTAATTGTAAAGATGTCTGTATGTTCACAAAAGTTTGCTTTTCCAAGAGCTGGACTAAAATCAATGGTGTAGTAGCAACCTATTCCATTCAGACTTTTCACCCTTGTAGTTTTGTAGCTCTTAGGGGGACTGCGAGTCTCAGAGAAGCAGGCCATTTCACAGTATGTCTCACACGCTGAATAATGTCAGTTTTACACCTGGGGATTAGAGGGAGGAGGAAGTGTGGAAGGCTGAGACAGGCTGCCTGGGAAAGTGTCTTTCTCCTTTAGCTTTATCACATTGCTGCTCTGAATCCCAAATGGCACCCTATCGCTACCTGGTACATTACTTTTGACCATAGGGCTCTGGTATAAACGTAGTGCCCTATATTGGGAATGGGGTGCCGTTTGGGCTGCCGACTGTCTCTTTCCATGCTGGCCCGTGTGACCACGGCAGCAGAGTCATACTGAGAATCGCATTTTCGGGGGTTTGTGGAATGTCAAGTAACGAAGTGTCCAGCGCTCGGATCCGTGTATCTGGATGTAGACTGAGAAGCGGGGAGCTGAAAAGCTGGATTTATTAAATCTGTATTTGAACTGTACAGCTACAAGCTACTCCCAGGTGGAATGTGTGAGCCCTCGGCACACACAGCCTCTACAACTAATTTCTGTTTCTCTCTCCGTTGACATACCCAAAGCACATTAATGAAGTGTTTGTTCCTGCCAAACATGGAGCCCTCCAATATCCATTTAGTTTGGTAAACAAGGAATATTTTCACTCCTAAATGGTTGACAAACAGGACCAAAATAAGTACCACAATGGGCGTTCTCATGTGGGTGAGCTGAGTGGTCAAAGGAGAGCCTTTTGCTTAGGACCTGTCTGAGAGCACTTAGAGAAATAAAAGAGATTTATTGAGCCATAGAAGGCTTGGATTTCACTTATTCAAACACAAAACTCCCTCTCTCAGCATGTCTTCAAAATGTTCCTCTTCCTATGTCCACTCCTCACAGCTTTGGACAGCTGCAAACTTTATTTATGTTGGAAAAGCACTAAATAGTTCCAAGAATATTTCCATCTTGCACAGAAAACTTTTTACAGCAGTTTATAGTAACAGTAAAGGGTCTGCATCACAAATAGCACCTATTACCTAGATATTACTACTTTTGACCAGATTCCTATGGACCCTATCTAGGGAGTAAGTAGCTTAAACAAGGTCACAGAACTTCAATGAAAGGTCACTTTTGGCATAAAATAGACATTTTGCTGCTGAACTCCTTTTTACTTTTTAATCACTTACCTCCATTTTAACCACATGGCAGTATACAATAAAAATGTAAATGCAATAATTGTTAAAAATATCGATTTTCAATGTAAAAGTTTTAGTGACTAGAGAGTACTTGAAGTTTTCTGTGTAAAGAACAGACACAACACTCTATTAATATGAGTCTGACATCTTTCAGTTAGCAATGGCCTGAGGCTGAAAGGAGACCTGTCACTCAGGTTTAAATGACATCCTTTGTTCATGTGTTCCATGCCTCTGGGAACACATAACTCCCCCATCTGTCTGGCTTTCAGAAAGAGAAAACTGAATTGCTTTTCATACATATTTCCTGAAACAAGCCTGTTTTTATTCATAGGACAGGAGGGGAAGGTATGTAGTGTGACTTTAGTATAGAGTGTGTGGTGCACACTCTTTCAATGGAGTTGTGTGTGGCAGTGTAATGTTTGGTCAGTGTAGACTGTTAAAGCATCGTTTGGGATTTTTGCCAGTAAGTTCTTTTACTTCAACAGAATTACATAAACTATTTGATCACGTTTGTCTCTACGTGAAGTTTGACGAAAGCTAAACTCTAAAATCTCGGTAATTGCTGGCCAGTGTTTGCTCAGTGACTGAAAGCATCGGCTGTGTACTAGAGGTTTGCCTCTGTCTTGCCTATCGTTGTTAAACTGGATGGACCTTTGAATTTCCATCACACTTAACTTCCTTTTTACCCTGAATTCAGATACATAAATACGGTATTCACAAGTTCCTCTCACTTTGAAGAGCCTCGTTAAACTATCCTTTTGAGGTCCGCTAGATATGAATGTCTGGTTCGTCCAGACCTCTCTACTAAGCTAGAGACCTTTTCCCTGGTCAGAAACCGCTTGTCTGGTCCTGTTTGGTCCTGGGAAGGACAACCACAGAAAGAGGTACTGTAATAGACTAATCAAAAGTCGTTTACTGAAGCACACACTGAGCCAACACCAGCCAACCGGCTTTAGTCCAAAGTGCTTTTCTCAAGGATAATGTTTTCTTCCGTTTCCTTTCCTCCCGCAGAGACACCACATAGGTGACCGGAGCCTGTCCCTGTGCAATATGTTTTTGGATGAGATGGCCAAACAGGCCCGCAACCTGATCACAGACATCTGCACCGAGCAATGCACGCTCAGTGACCAGGTCAGGTTCTGTTGTCATGGTACTTAATCACGGTCTGTGCTTACTGACCAGAGGGTGTTCTACAAAGCAGGTTGTTTTCCTAAATGGAATCTAAAGATTTTAAAATAAAATAAAATGTTGGAAAATACAAACGTCCAAAGTCATTTTTAATCATAAAGACACAACAAATGCTGTACAGTAAAACCCTTGTGACACCCGAGTGAGCACATTAAGACAGGACATGGTATGTTTTTAGTTGTTACCTCCATTAGAACATTTTAACCATATGTCTTTCAAAAACATCTTGCTTTGTAGAATATCACAGTCATTAGGCTTTATCTGAGTCCTGGGAGCAGCCCCTATAAAGTACAGTCTTCACAGACGTTATAAGCACGTTGGAACCAGACTCTCCAGCCATCTAAGCTTTTAATAAGATGACTCCACGTCATAAATCAGGTTGTTTTCTTAATTCGGTTTCAGTCATTTACTTTGCTATACTGCTCAGGTAAATCAAACATGATACAGCCTAAATCGAGCACGTTCCAGCTAGCTAAGTGCATTCTAAATATATTTGTCACTTCATTCCTTATTGGGTTGTGGGTGTTAAAAGGGTTTTCCTGTTACTCCTGTACTGCTGTTGCAGCTGCTGCCAAAACATTGCGCCAAAACCATCAGTCAGGCGGTGAACAAGAAGTCAAAGAAGCAGACGGGGAAAAAGGGAGAGCCTGAGAGAGAGAAGCCTGGAGTGGAGAGCATGAGAAAGAACAGGCTACTGGTCACCAAGTAAGTTGTCTACACTATCTGAAGGGTCCCTAAGCACAGGCACTGCTAGCTGATTAGTGGCTTTAGTTTTTTTACCTTTTATGTGTAATGCCACTGAAATGATTGGTCATTTCCTGTTTTTTTTATTCCTGTGAACAACTGTGATTACCTTGGTGCAAAGGAATGAAGCGAAACGTCCACCCTCGCAGAACAAAAATCTCACCTTTTAATTTCACCCGTTGTTGTTTTCACTAAGATTTACAAAATAAGCAATTTTGGCTTTAATACCTAGTTTAAAGCATTTATCATCTGCACAAAGGCTTGATAATTACTGTAGCCGTTTACAAACGACTTTTTCCCAGTCCCGATTCTTCCAAATAAAGAGTTATTAAAAAGCTGAACTACCGCTGCTCGTAATCACACAATTCTACCTGAGCCTCACAACATTTCTCCCCATTTATTTTGTCCACAAGCATACAGGTTGTATAAAACATTTTAGTCACTTGATTATTTTAGCATTTCATTTGCAGCCAACCAGACACCTGTGTTTTGTAATGCTGTAGAGCTTCCTCATTATTACTTGCATTGTTAAGTTGTATACATTCTTTCACATTTTCTGAGGTGAAATAGGTAGCATTTTTTTATCTCCAAGCTGTCCACACCACAGTGTGCAAAACATCTTGTCGTACCATTCATTTCGATCGAGGCATAACAGGTGCAGCTGAGTGTATAGGTTGTCTTTGTTGATGCCGTGTTGGTTTGGAGGAGTAGGTAAACAACAGTAATACCATGATAGTTGCTTCACATTAATAAGGCGTTCTACACAGCATCACGTCCGCCAAGCTAGGCTCTCCTGAAACGGCATAGTGTTATGCTTTGTGTATATTTTTCTTATCAGCAAGTGTTGGTGAGAAGTGGCATCCTTTCTGTGTTGTGAGGTAATGCAGAAAAATGAACCGTGCACAGGTAAAATCTTAGTGCGCTAACTTTGTGCGCTATCTCAGTGTAATTTTGTTTTGAGAGAGAAGCCTGGAGTCAAAACATAAGTCAGGTGTATACTGTACTCAGTAGGGACATTCAGGCTTAGTATGGATTGGAACAGGAGAGCCTAGAGAGGGAAAAGCCTGGGTTAAAGTATGTGGAAGAAGCAGCAGTGTATCCTAAACTTTTTCCTCTGTCGTCTTTAAAAACAAACTAACTGGAGGATAACGTGCACAGGGAGGGTACTCTGGATATTCTCCTCTAATCCCAATGAAACAAGAAAGAGCCTGAGACTCAGAGACATGTTCCACTGCTGCACTCGATGACCTCTCCTCTCTGTTTTCAACTGTGGCTTATTAAGGAATGGTTTTGCAAGTCATGGTCCGTATGTGTCCCAATTGGCACTTTGTCCCTTCATAACACAGCTGCTAAGGGAGTCGTGTGCACCATAGGGAATAGGCTGTCATTTGGGACGTGAGCTTGGCAACTTGGTTTCTCTGTGTCTGTATAATGCCATGCTCCCATCACTTGCCCAGGCTGCTCTGGGTATTCCACTTTGATTTGGTCTTAAGTCTACTAGCTTGTCTACTCCCAATTCTCAGCTTCTAGTTCAGTACATAGAAACGTAGCCACGGCACGGCTAACATGATAATATAGTTTCAGGTCCGGGCTAAAGCAGGGATGTGGGAAAACAACAGTGGATGTCCTGCTAAAAGAACTTAATCCCTATGCTCTGTCACAGATTTCCCTTTTAATGTGAGTGAAATTGGATTTTAATGTGTGTGTGTGTGTGTGTGTGTGTGTGTGTGTGTGTGTGTGTGTGTGTGTGTGTGTGTGTGTGTGTGTGTGTGTGTGTGTGTGTGTGTGTGTGTGTGTGTGTGTGTGTGTGCGCGTGTGTGTGCGCGTGTGTGTATGCGCGTGCGTGCGCGTGTGTTCGTGTTCCTAGCCTGGATAAGCTTCACACAGCGCTGTCCGAGCTGTGTTTCTCCATCAACTACGTACCCAACATGGTGATATGGGAACACACATTCACTCCCAGGGAATACCTCACCTCGCACTTGGAGATACGCTTCACCAAGTGAGTACAGTCCTGAGCACAGTCAGCGATAAAACCCAGAGCAATTCACACACAGCCCTTTGACTCTGCTTTCCCCGTGTTGCAACATTAACCTGCATCTCCTTCCACAAACAGAAAAGGGGGGCGGGAGGTTTGTCATACATCCAGGATCTGGCCTGACCGCTCCAATGAAATAAACATTTTGCTGGAGAGTAACAGGTTATTTTCCATTGAGGCAGTTAGGGTTGTGACGTTGGTGCGTTGGCGTGTGTGTGTGTGTGTGTGTGTGTGTGTGTGTGTGTGTGTGTGTGTGTGTGTGTGTGTGTGTGTGTGTGTGTGTGTGTGTGTGTGCGTGTGTGCGTGTGTGCGTGTGTGCGTGTGTGTGTGTGTGTGTGCGTGTGTATTGTTTGACGTGGGTGTGTTGGCTGGCCCTTCACTGGCTGTGCTGCTCAGAGAGGAGAGGGCCTATTACCATGTGCGCACACACTGGCCTATTACCGTGCACACACATTATGGCCACTTACCACTCCGCCCTGCTCCCCTCCTCAAGGTCAGCGCAGGATAAATGTTTTACTGCCCTTCGGTTCCACGCACACTGGGAAAAGTGGCTAGTTATTTACTAAATGTTCTTAATGCACAATCAGGGTGTAAAAAGCTTTTTATCACTTGTTCCGCTATATTTTCTACCTCACCGTGTTTGATCTGATTTGCCTGCTCCACATTTCACAGCTGCACGGCCAAGTTATGTAGAAATAGAAAAAGGTTAAGGATTGGGGAAAAAACAATAAGCCTTTGTTTAATGTTGTTAACCAATTGTCCAAACTATGACAGGGATAATATGCTGATGTAAAACATTTATTGTTTAATTAATTTATTGATACCTTTACATATTCCCTAACTTTTGGTTCTGTTTTATTTTGACAAAGAATTGGTCATAGTGGTCTAAAGTGACGGATTGGCTGTCCTGCGTGCTTTCTTTAGGTCTATTGTGGGGATGACCATGTATAACCAGGCGACCCAGGAGATTGCCAAGCCATCTGAGCTACTGACCAGTGTCAGGGCCTACATGACCGTGCTGCAGAGCATTGAGAACTATGTCCAGATTGACATCACCCGGGTGTTCAACAATGTGTTGCTGCAGCAGACACAGCATCTGGACAGTCACGGAGAACCAACCATCACCAGCCTTTACACCAACTGGTGAGGCACCATCCAACCATGATCCAAAATGTACATATCATTTTCAACTATTCTAAAAGGACTGTAAGTCCTTTCGGTCAATTTTGGTGGCCTCACTGAACACAGAATTAAGCTTTTGCATTCCCATGAGCTTAAACCTATTGAAAATCTGTGGGTGGGATGTTGAGTCCAGGCGCACGGACTGGGGACTCTGAAGGACCTGGAGAGATTCTGAATGGATCAAATGTTTAAGATGCTGTGCTATGTGCAACATTTTCATCATTGATGATCTCTACCAGGGGGAGAATTCTGGAGGTCACTGTTTATGTTCTTAGTATATCAGTTATTTATTTTTTGTATATAAATTGTAACTTGGGCATCTATTTTCATACACGAGTAAACTAATATAAAGGGTAGGAACATGGTTGCAATCACCATAAACACCGCCTGTCTTAGAAGTGGCATCTAGACTGCATCATTACTGTTTTAGTGTATAATTCAACAAGTGTATCAACAGATGGATGGCTCATTTATACTTAACACTGTTTACCAAATCAAAAATTATATCCCCATTATAGAAGTATCAGAAGTTTCTTACATTTTACTGCATCTACTTGTTAATCATTTTTATTGTGATTCCTGCTTGAGCTAGCCTCGGCAATGAGTGTGATCTCTGTAAATGTCTGAGAAAATGCATTTGAAAGTCTCTTGCAGTCTGCTGGCTGTTAAATTGCAGTGCTTGGGTTGGTTTGAATACCAGGTTTGTTCATGCCTTACATTCAATCGTACAACCATACATGACAAGCCATGTATTCTCCCTGAACTACAGGTATCTGGAGACTTTACTGCGCCAAGTGAGCAATGGACACATAGCTTACTTCCCAGCCATGAAGGCTTTTGTCAACTTGCCTACAGAGAATGAGCTCACCTTCAACGCAGAAGAATACTCTGATATCTCAGGTAATGTTCCCCAGTTCTGCTTTTTGAGGGTCATTTACTCCCCAGCATATTTGAAGTGTGCTTGTATATAGCCATAGCAGTGTTGGATGAAAGAAGGAATCACTGGAACATTTTCACTTAGGGAGAGATTGGGTCAAACCAGAACAAAGCATTTCCTTTGGACATTTGCAGACATTTATTCCTATATTCTTCTCATCTTGTCAGAAATGCGTTCCCTGTCAGAGCTGTTGGGGCCATACGGCATGAAGTTTCTCAGTGAAAGCCTCATGTGGCACATCTCATCCCAGGTGGCTGAGCTCAAGGTAAGAGTTCTCAGGTGTCACAGAGGTCAGAGGGTAAATGTTGACCGACAGGTTGTTGAGGGAGAGCCCAGAGCAGGCTGCGTCATATTCATCAGGGTGCACTGTATGTAAAATATTAGGCCAAATTTAATTAAAAATTAGTCTGTTATTATACAATGGAAAATAATCCAGCCCCTGTTCAGTACCACTTTGTTCCATTTTGAGACTAATAAATGATCTCTCTTCCTATTTTTTTTTCTTTGTCGGACATTAGACAATGCGACTTTGTAGTGAACACGTTTTTATCTGGGTGCCATTCCAGCCTCTTATGGGGTCTGGTGATAGGTAGTGGAATAGGGTGCTTAAAATGAGATTTAAGATGAAGCTTTGGCAGAGAAAAACCAATGGAGGTGCTTTCCAGAAGCAGAGTTTTCCCTTGGAAACAGAACCAGACCCACAGCAGAGCTGTTGTTTCTTTATTACTCCTTAATGAGGAGGTTCCCAGAGCAGTAGAGCCTACTGCTAACATTAAACTTCTAATCTCGTATGGCTAACCTGGTTCTGTTCACCTCATTCCGTTACCTGATACTGCCAACCTTTTCCTTTTAACATCTTAATGCTAACTGACTGATGCTGGATCAGGTTCCCTGCTCTCACAAAACATTTTAATGGAATTCTCACAACAATTAACCGAATTCTGTAAGGTCACCAAAATCAATAAACCAACAAAGTAATTTTAATTGGCCTTGCTTTCCATGATATATGATTTGCTTAGCATTGCACTGCAAAATCACTAACTAGATGTAATTGCAATGAGGATGTACTATAGTTGTATTGAAAGATAATTATAAATACTGTGCCTTCATAAATATTCTGAACCCTGACTTAATTTATAATAGATTTAATTTAAAAAAGATTATGACTAAGAAACCCAATGGCTAGCCTAAAAGAGCTTAACAGTTTCTGGGAAGAGATGTGAATACCAGCATTCCATGTATTATATGTATCCCAGAGCTTGCATACCTGAATTCAGGGTAAAAAGAAAACATTGAGAGGCTGGGACTTCCCAGGAGAGGTTTGAGAACCACTGACTTCAAGCACTAGCTCGGGTCTGATGATTTATCGGGTCTGATGAGACCAAAATGTACAAAACATTCAGGCATTAATGCCAAGGCAATGTCGGGCGAAAACAACGTTGAAGAAAACCTGATTCAAAGCACACAGCGTTTCAGACTGGAATGAAGATTCATTGTTCAACCCAATAATGACCCTATGCACACAGCCATAACAAAACTAGAGTGGCTTTGGGAGAAATCTGTGATTGTCCTTAAGTGGCCTAGCCAAAGCCCAGATGAACTCCACTGAAAATCTGTGGGGAGATCTGATGATAGCTGTTTGCCAACACGAGGATACAATGGGAGAATCTGTCCAAATCAATTGATGAAATATATATTTTTTAAAGCCCTTTATACATCAGCAGCTGTCAAAAAGTGCTTTTGCAGATAGCCAGCCTAAAACCCAAAAGAATACACAACCACAGGAAGAATATGCACAGTGGCTAGGAAAAACGTTCGAGTATGGAGAGAAACTTATGAAGAAACCTATCTGCAACACAAACAGGAAGACTATCAGACAAGGTAGTCCTGAGGCAGGAAATTGCTCTTCCCACTTTGCCGACACCAACCGAACACAAACCACTCTGAGATACGGGCTAGTATGGCCCACTCCCATGTCATGAGCATTAGGGACAGCATTAGGTAACACAAGTACGCGAGTGACTCCACCCGCGAATGGCACTGGAAAAATGATATCCCAATGGAGAGAGGAGCCTCCCAGGCCAAAACCAAGGTTGGTTTGTAAATTCCTTGTCATCTCCTTCACACCCCTTGGCCAAACGCCACATTACAATAGACGGTACTGAAGAGAGTCTTCAATATACACTTAAAGGTTGAGACTGTGCTTCTCACATATATCAGCAGATCATTCCACAATAATGGTGCTCTATGGGAGAAAGCCCTGCCTCCAGCTGTTTATTTAGAAATTTGAGGTACAGTAAGGAGGCCTTTGTGACTGTAGCTTACAAATTGGTCCTGTATGTACTGCAGGACCAATTCAGAGAGAAAAGTAGGAGCAATTCCATTTAATGCTTTGTATGTTAACAGTAAAACCTTAAGATTAGTCCTAGCCTTAGCAAGCAGCCAGTGTAAAGAGGGTTATACTGGAGGCTTATACTGATAAAAAAAAGTTTTTCAAATGATTTGCTTCCTTATATTTAAAACACACCCCGGGCCAGGGTGCTTTCCTTAAAAAACGACAAAGCGGTGTGTACACATGTAAAGCCAATCCTGCCGTAGATTAACCTAGCAGCTGACACGGCCATGCTCGGGCCCCCTCACCCACCACGGACCTGGTGCTGCCGTACCTTCCACACCCCCGAATGTTACGCCAATACCAAAATGCATCTTTGGTTTGTCAGTGAACGGACCATCCACACATACGAACTGATTTCTTTCTGATCAGTAGAATCTAAACCAGGCAAAAAGTGTCCATATAGACCACTATGGGTTTCTGATCTCTCCAAAAGAATGAAGTGATCAGTAGTTTTGAAGGCAAATCATGTTCAAGAAGCACAAGGACATATACTGAACATATGCAAGCGCTTCCACAAACAACTAAATAAAAGGTCTGAATACTCAATGTATATGAGATACTTTAATAGTTTTTTTTATTCTCAACAAGTGATCACAAATGTCCATGTTTTCACTTTGTCATAATGGTCTATTAAGTGTAGATGTATGGCTTTTTTTTTAATCAGTTATAAAGGAAGTTTATAACAACAAGATGTGGAGGAAGAGAATGGGTCTGAATCCTTTCCAAAGGCACTGTGTACATTGTATTATGCAGAACACATGTTTTGCACTTGCAAAATTGTTTTAGAAGAGTTCTTCTTGGAATGTAATTTACATAAAGAATTATCGTCAATGCTTTATTATTTTATTGCCGCAATCTGACAACATTATTCATGTGATGTTCAAGTGGTTCTCCTCCCTAGAGCACATTCATTAAGGTATCTCTGGCACATAGTTATGATTCTCTTACATGCAAACTTTTCCTCCACATCTGACAGCAATTAGTTGAAAGAAAATAAGTATCTGATTCACAGTCTGATGTAGGAACGAAGCCTTGGTTTTATTCAGTCTCTGTACAAATGATGGGGAAAGTCTTTGGAATTAGGATCCATATTTGGTTCCGCAAATAATGCCCCAGCCAAATAACTACCCCATTTTCTTTTTTTCTCCACAGAAACTGGTGGTAGACAATGTTGAAGTTCTGACTCAGATGAGGACTAGCTTTGACAAGCCTGAGCAGATGGCGGCTCTGTTCAAGAAGCTCTCATGTGGGTACACTCTTTATTTCTATTGGCATTGTCCAATTCTTGCTGGGCCAGAAAGACTCTGAGTTCAGTGCGGCCAAGAGCCAAATGAGCAACAGATAAATTCTTCCAAAGTAGTGGTTCTCAATCGTATCTGCTCCATGACCTCCAAAATAGAGGTTTTCAAACCTGACGCTAGACTGTCAGTGTGCTTATGTATGTATGCATGTAACATATTACAGTACGACCGTTGTACTTTTCCCAAAGTACTTTTGTGCTTATGTGCTTGTAAATAGGTGTATAATTTACAAAGCCTTGATCCCATGGTAGCACTCCTGGCTGCAGGCTGGACCCCAGGATTCAGTAACGTCTCTGAACTTCACCACTGTTTCTTGTTTCACTCGTCTCCCTTTGTTAATTAAAGCCCGTCCACTTTCCTTTATAAAAAAAACAGTGGTTCACCACATGTATATATGATTTGCATGCATCTAAAATGATCTGTCTGTTTTCTGTGTGGCTCACTGGCTCTTTGTCTGGGCGTTACAGCAGTCGACAGCGTTCTGAAACGGATGACCATCATCGGAGTCATTCTCTCATTCAGATCTCTGGCACAGGAGGCCCTCCGAGATGTTAGTACACTCTTTAACTTACCGTCAGCTGGATGGCATCATATGTTAACACAGCACACAGTTCTCTTTAGTGGTCTCAAACTAGTTTGTCACAGTTCACCCTGTACATTCAACCTGCACTAAGTTTATTTACTTCCATAGTTAAGGCTTTGTATGTCAACAGGTGTTGTCGTGCCATATCCCATTCCTGGTGAGCTCAGTAGAGGACTTCAAGGATCACATTCCCAGAGAGACAGACATGAAGGTGAGACACAACATACAAGATGCTTGATGAGGTTGTGGGTTTGGGTTCAGATACCATGTGGGTGGCAAAAGAATACTAAATCCCACATGTATCTCTTAAACTTTATTGCAAATTGCTATGGATGAAAGGAGAATATCCCCCTTTCTCCCACTTCATTTTAGATAGTTCCACACCGTTATAAGACGTGTTCACACTGCAACATAGGCCAGGACTAGGAGCATCCTTAGCCCTGGGCTAAGGTATATTTTATCCTAGGGCTAGGCAAGTTTTTGCAGTTGCACATTTTGAGGGCTAGCCCCAGAAACACATGACAAAATAACCAGTGTGAAATGAGATTATGAACAAAAGCATGGAACATTTATTGTCCAATCACAAAATGTATGCTTTCACTTAATTTACATACGCTTTTGACATGTGCCATTACCAACAGTTACATCAGCAAACTTTCCTTATTTCAGTATACTGGCTTTATCTGAGGGAGGTAGCTATTGTAATGCAGCTGGCTTTTGAAGTAAATCTATGAAATATGTCGAAAGACAAAAGGTCAAACTGGTCACATTCTTTGCCTCTTGTTCAGATTTTCACATAGCTTCTTTTTTCTTTCTCTGCATAGTCATAGCGAAGCAAATGCTAACAGGGTGAACATTTTGATCAACCAATATCATAAAATAATTAAATGAATCATGAGCGTAACATTGATTTTGTGTCAGTGATGTATGACGACTATTTGCATGCCAGAGAGAACATAGCATGTGTAGCTTGTCAGAGATATAACGTAAAACTGTCTTGTGTTGAATTTGTCCATAAGCCCAGCAATACAAGTATGAATTCCTAGGGTAAGGATGAATCTCAGCCCAGGGTTAACAAACTCTTTTGTGAACACAGGCTAACCCAGGGACAGTCTGACTCCATGCAGTGTGAAAAAAGCCACATAGAAGTCTGGGCTAAGAAAGTTTAATCCATGATTCTTTTGTCTTGAAATGTCCTGCACAAACTTCTGCTAACTTGAGTTTCTACTAGTTAACAATCTGAAAGTAATCAGTGTGTGAGCAAGATCTCAAAAGCCCTTGATATCAACTTAATTTGATACTAGGTGAGCGTTCATTAAACATAGACATGACCTGAATATGTCCAGGGATGCTGTTTAAAGAACCAAACCAAGCATCACTGTAAATCTTGGCCCGATGAATTTAAGGGGAAGGAATCATGTACCAGTTACAGTGACATTAAGTGGCGTGATATAATCTATGAATGGTTGTTGTGTTTGAAGCAGACTGATTATCGGTTGTCATTCATCTCTGTTATGTATCAGGTGGCCATGAATGTGTATGAGCTGTCATCTGCAGCAGGCCTGCCCTGTGAGATAGATCCTGCCTTAGTGGTGGCTCTCTCCTCTCAGAAATCAGGTGAGACATGACTAAAGCCATTTACCGCTGCATTACTGACTATTCATGTTTACAAGCCCGTTTAAAAAGATTGTTTAGAGCAGACATTGTCATGAATAATTATGCTATGTCAAATACATTTTACCTCACATGGATTTAATTATTCATTCATTTACTTAAACTGAAGAACAGATCAAATGATCATGACTGCCACATGGCTGCATTGTCTGTGTAAAGAAATGATTCATTCGCTGTTGAAATCTCCCTGTTTGAAATATAATCTTTTAATAACGGCAGAGACAAAGAGAGAGTTGGACAATAATTACGCTGACATTCCGCTCTGAAGTCGTATTTTAAAACCAGTGTGCTCGTAAAATTAAAAAGAAATACCTGTCAGTTTTGTGATCGCCAGAGATCAGACCATAGGTTTGTTTGAGGAGAGCAACAGCACAGTTGAGGGATGTGTGGCTTAACAGGACATGTTGATCCTTATATACCCTGATTTCAGCTTGTCAAGTCAGCTACCCTGCAGCCATATCCTGTGGTAGTCCAGTTGACCTTCTGTGTTCCAGACAACACCCTATTTGCAATGTAATGGAATACTTTTATCCAGAGCTCTAAGGACCCTTGTGTGCATTGCCAACGGCAACCTGTTTACAGATATTCCTCTCCCAGTGTCCCAAATGTCACCCTTTCCCCTATAAAAAATCATTTTGCTACATAATCAAAACACCATATTAGTCAAATCTATTATTATTATTATTATTATTCAAATGATATAAAGAATTCTGAGTGCCATTTACAGATTAAGTCACTAGCTCTCCTTTACTTCCCAGCCTCTTTTGGTTTCTAGAATGCAAATTAACATTGCCTTTCCTCTGTGCGAGCCATCAGAACTGTGTAGTATTTTTGGCCAGTGAAGACATTTCTGTTGTATGCCCCTGCTGTTCTTATACAAACTACAGTTTGCTATCAAAGTACGAGAAATAGGGCACTACAGGGAAAAGGGTTCCATTCGGGAGGCACTGCTATGCTGTATTGGATCCACATAGTTGAGTCCTCTCCCAGTGTTGTCGTGTTCATATAACTCAATTAATTATGTAGCCTTACCCATGTTTGACTTGGCTCAAGGGTTTATATGTTCTGATAATATCCAATGAAGCAAAATGGATACCCCGGATCCCCTCAACCTGTTGTTTTCTTTTCTTCTTATTTTGTACAACATATCTTTTTTTGTTAAAAAATCTATCATGATGCCTAATAAAGGAGGGCTGTTAACCTGTTATGGTGAATGTTTCTTAATGGACACGTATTTTCATTTGTAACAGAGAACATCAGTCCTGAGGAAGAGTACAAGATAGCGTGTCTACTGATGGTTTTTGTAGCGGTCTCAATGCCCACCTTGGCAAGCAACGTCATGTCACAGTATAGCCCTGCTATTGAAGGTACTTTTTGTAACGTACGTTTTTCATTTTAGTCAGTACATTTTAAATGATATTTCATAATGGTCCATAGTAGCGCTACTGTGAAATAAGTATTAATTTCATTTTATCTTCATGTGTTTTTACATATATGTATTGATGTGTTTTATTCCTCATAGTATGATTTAACAGTGCTGTAGATATAGTTGGTTGTTTTAACCAAAATTTTAAAGAGATAGTTAAAGGCACTTCTTATTCTTTCACAGGTCACTGCAACAATATCCACTGTCTGGCCAAAGCTGTTAACCAGATTGCTGCAGCTTTATTCACTATACACAAGGGCAGCATCGAAGACCGCCTCAAGGAGTTCCTTGCAGTAGGTTTTATAGTAATAGTCCATTTGGATCGTTACATTTCACATTCACCCAGTTTTATTCTTTATTAGAAGCATCTCTCTTATATTGTATCTCTCTAGCGGGGTTTCTACTAATGTTAGAGGCTATGTGTTCCAGAGTATGTGAGGCTATGGGTTCTATTCCCTATGTAAAGGATTTATTGTGGGCCTTGTTTAATAGGGTTCCATTTGAAATCAATTCAGGGGTTCCCCGATGTGTAATGTATTACACACAGTTTTGGGAAGAGGAAAAATATTTATTGATTAATTCATTAGATTTTCAGACTAAGATTGATGATATATGTTCCATAAGTCTTCAGTGATTCTACATAATGAAATAACTTTCCTGGATGCCTGGGCTCATGGCCAAGATAAGTGCAGCTCACCACCAAGCTTGTCTTCCTCACTGTATTTCCAATGGGCTTATTCCTTATGACATTGGTTTCCAGTGTCATCTTTTACTTTTCATTGCGTTCCAATAATGTATTACTACGAAAGTGTTGAAATCTTCAGTGCTGTTTCCAATCTAAAACCATGTGAGAGCCTAAGAGTGTCCTCTTTGAGACCCTGGAGTGTTTAGTTTAAATCCAAAAGTAAATTTTCCCCATGTGTCAAAGCTGAACCTACAAGGCAAGCTTAGAGTGGTAAACTGGTAGTTTGTATATTTATACAGACTGTGTTATAGACTTTAAATGTCTAGTAAAATTGTATTTTAAACATCTGGTAACATAGTGAAGACTTTATGCAGGTAGAGATGCAGCTTAGTACTGGATGAAAAGTCAGTACAGATTCTCCCATTAAGTTTGCTTTTGAAATGTAGGGTTAGGCTTCATCTGTTTCTGGGAAACTGGCACTCTGTGTGAACGTTTTCTATGAAGTTGATAGAACTTTTGTCTTCAGACCACACAGCTTAGTAACATGTAGGAACTCATAAGAGCCCATACACTTGCTTGTTTGCATTGCTCCTAAATGTGTTTCTTATACTTGTAACTGTATCTTTCTCTCCCATGCAGCTTGCCTCCTCTAGTTTGTTGAAGATTGGCCAAGAGACTGACAAAATCACAACAAGGAACAGAGAGTCTGTCTACTTGCTCTTGGACATGGTGAGTCATGTTCAGGATTGGTTGAAGCTCAACATGTAATTCAAATCTCCCTACCATCAGATCCGAGCTATGGCACGAACCGAGATGAAAATGTTTTAATGGAGGTACACTATATACTGTATTTTTGACAGTACCAGAATCTTGTTTGATTAAAATGCGATTGCAGCGTCCAGTTGAATCAAATATTACTGCATTTAATACATTTGGGCACTGTTTTACTAATTATTATTATTGCCCGGAATAATCTATTAATAATATTTTGATTTTGGAAAAGTATAGGCGTATCTCTCATATAGGCGTATGCACCAAGCCATTTCACAATTTTTCCACACTGCTTTATCAGCCAGGAAGATACAAGAAGTCAACGCGTGTGAGGGCATGCTCACTCACCTGACACCTTCATTTAGCTTTTCTGGCACCCGATCTGCCTGAGCGACTAACAAAAGTGCAAAGAGCATAGGGAAATCACTTCTTATTGTCCTTCGCACTGTCTAGACATCTAGGGAAACGGCCGGCATGCTGAATTTTCAGATCGATGTTTTGCTAAGTCTAAAAAGCAGTTACGCAAACGCTATATAGCAACAACTTTACCACTGAATATAAATGGTATCCATATATAAATGGATTCCATGATGCCAAAATCTGATACTATCCCTTTAAAATATGCAGATTTGGGAAAAATTAAGAGACCTCTGCACCTTTTTCTTTCCTTTCCACAAGAGTCACAAAGGAAGATTTTGATTGAGGAACAGAAGGGTTAAAATTAAGAGACCACTGCAAATTGAACATTTCTGTTCCTCTTTCAAAACATTCCTTTTCAACTCTTTTGGAAAGTAAAGAAAAAGGTGCAGAGGTCTCTTAATTTTTTCCGGAGGTATATATTGCCAAAATGCATTTTGATGCAAGGCCAAAACCTTGGGGCTAATGCATGATTTAACTGGATAGATTATATCAATGCTCTCTCCTGTCTACTCTCCCCTAACCTGAGAAACCATAACCAGTAATCATTCATTCAGAATGCAGCAACAGGTGCGTTATTGAAGACTGGCCGGAGAGCACACAACAACAATTTTTTTTAATCCCTGCATTTGTTGCATGTTAGTTTTAGAATTTGTTTTATCGAAATGGGTCTTTTCCTCCAAATAATTGTCTGACATGCTTTGAAATAGTCTATTATATTTTAATTGTGATTTATCCCGATATTTAATTGAAAATAGTACAAAGACAACATATAAAATATTGACACTGAGAAATGTTATTGTTTTGGGAAAAATATATGGCCATTTTGAATTTAATGCCTCCAACATGTTTAAAAAATGTTGGAACAGGCATGTTTACCACTGTGTTGCATCACCTCTTCTTTTAACAACGCTCTGTAAGCATTGTGGAACTGAGGAGACCAGTTGCTGTAGTTTTGAAAGTTAAATTAATTCCCATTCTGCCTTGAAATAGGATTTCAGCTGCTCAAAATGTTGTGGTCTCCTTTATCTTATTTTTTGTTTGTTAATTCCCCAAATGTTTCCATTGGTGACAGGTGCAATAGACTCTTACTAAGGAACCATTCTGTTGTAATATGGCAGAATGTGGTTTGGCATTGTTCCTGCTGAAATAAGTAAGGCCTTCCTTGAAAAAGACCTTGTCTAGATACCAGCATATGTTGCTCCAAAATCTGTACATAATGTTCAGCATCAATAGTGCCTTCACAGATGTGCCAGTCAGCAAAATCACGTGCACTAATTCACCCCCATACATCACGGATGCTGGCTTTGAACTGTGCGCTGATAACAAGCCGGATGATCCATTCCTCGTTAGCCCATCCATGATTCCCAAGAAGAATTTCTAATTTGGATTCGTCAGACCACAGGACAGTTTTCTGTTTTGCATCAGTCCATTTTAAATGAGCATGAGCCTAGAGAATGTGGCAGCAGTTCTGGATCTTGTTCATGTATGGTTTCTTCTTTTCATGGTTGTGTTTTAACTTCCATTTGTGGATGCAGCGACTTACTGTTCACAAACAATGGTTTTCGGAAGTGTTTCTGGGCCAGAGGAGAGATTTCCACTACAACATCATGTCTGTTTTAAGCGCAGTGCCACTGAGTGTCCAAAGATCACGGCCAACCATTATTTTAATGATATTATGTTCCGTAGATGATGAGATCGCCAAACTCTAAACAATTTCACATTGAGAAACATTATTTTAAAATGTTGCACTATTTGCTATTTCCCAGAGTGGTGAATCCTCACTTCGGACAGATCCCTCCTCTCTGGAATGATCTTTTAAAAACCAATCATGTTACTGACCTGTAGTCAATTGACCTAATTTGTTGTGTGATATTCCACCAGGTTTAGTATTTTAGCATTACCCAACTTTTCCAGTTTGTTGCCTCTATCCTAATGTTTTTGAAACGTATTGCTTGCATCAAATTCAAATGGAGCATATATTTTTCAAGAAACAATAAAATGTCTCAGTTTCACCATTTGAACTGTTTTCATTTGGATGAAAAGAAGAACATATTTATTGCTTTTAGATAGGGTGGTTTGAGATATCTAATTGATTAAATTTATTATTTTAAAGGCCTGTATTGTTTTCTTTTTTATTGCACCTCCTCTCAGACAAACTGTTACTTTGTTATTGATTTTAATATGCCATAATGCATCATATATTATTTCAGATGCATCTTATCTGGTACATCTGCATTATAAATGAAGTTTTATTAACTAAATAAATTGATAGGGAACAGCCTAAATCACAACATGCATAGTTACTTATATTAAAATGTTAATTATTTTGCTAACTATCTTATACAGAGCTACATTTTAAATATGTTTAAACCTGTAGTACTTCGCCATCATTATTAATTTTATTTTATAATGGGATGAACAAGCCAATTCTTTTAAATCTTTATTTAACCACAATATTTAGAATTCCAATTGTATACATTTGTTTTATTACATGAAGCTGTATTAATTAGAATTCCAATTTTATTAAGACTGCCATAATTGAGGACTTCCATAGTACAAGTTCATCAGGATTGTTATGTATATAACTTGAACTTTGAACCTAGCATATAGGTAAGCTTGTCAACACCTTTTCACATCATCTTGCTCTCTTCGAATATGTTATATCCTGGTTGATTCAAGGGCGACAGTCTCGCCAGTGTTGGTCAATTCAAAGCAGAAAGAAAAGAAAGAGAACCCAAGATGAACAGAGCACAATTTTCTTTCAGACTGTATTGAAAATGTGATTGCAGTCATGCATACACATGTATGGTCTTTTGATCAGAGCGGCTTACTCGTTGGTCTGTGGGATTTGCTTTCCTTTGAAGAATAATCTACAGGAGGGAGGTTGTTAAAACCCTGTAATGGAAAGAAGGAAGAGTCACCCAGTCTTTATCCGAGAGCGGAACTGACATAGAATGGAACACACACACACGTGCACACACAGGCAACAACAGACACACACACACACCCTTCTGAATGATCCATGGGCTTATTTTCTCACGATAGCTTGGAGAACAAGGCCAGGTCGCAAAAGTGTGATTGAACTTAGGCTGTGTCCCAGATGGCACAATATTCCCGGACTAGTGCGCTACCATTGACCATCACAGTTTGAGGGCCCTGGTCAAAAGTAACGCTCTGTTCAGGAAACAGGGTGCTATTTGGGTCACACTACAGTGGGTGTAACCTTGTTCTCACTGTGTTTTTTTTTTTTTGGGTCATATCCATATCTGTTCATGTTTTTTCTCTACCAGATTGTGCAAGAGTCTCCATTCCTGACCATGGACCTTCTGGAGTCCTGCTTCCCCTACGTGCTGCTCCGTAATGCATACCACGCTGTCTACAAGCAGAGTGTGTCTTCCTCCACCTGAGAGCCCTGACAGGACAAGTGGAGCCAGAGAGCGTCCTCACCTGTAGCCCAGCCACAGCATGCAGAGCCAAGAACACACACCGTCAGGTATCAAACCACTCGGAGGAGGAGTGCTGATTCAGAAAGGAAATGATTTGGACAGGAAGTGACCTGGTCCTATTGATCAGCCCTCCTACTCAGAGATGCTTGATGCATACAAGCCAGCCATGGGGCCCTATACTGACAATATAAATATATGGCTGTGGACAACATGAGTCTTCTGACCAATGTGGGTGTGCCGTGTTTCAACTTACAGTCTTAAAGAAAACAAAAAAACTCAATATTATTGGTTTAGTGGGATCAGGGTTTTTCTTTTCATACAGTTTTATGAATTAATCATTTGTTTACCTGCATTTATCTGATATAAGCTTTGTTGAAAATGATCAATGACACTACACTACTACTTAATTTCATCTTTTGAATACTGTGTTACAATCTTTTACTTTCTAAATATTGAATGGGTTAAAAATGTAACACTAAATTTGCTATTATGGGTTATGGGGAATTCATTATAGTAAGTATCGCCACGTGCAAAACAAATAGCAGTTTTTTTGAGAAGTGATGAAACACATTTATTCTATTCACCACCATCTGTCGGATATTACAGTATGCGTATCTTTGTGAATTTATGTTATTACATTTTTGTGTTCCTTTGAGATATTTGCCAAACTGTTGAGAAACCATAGCGTCTTATTATTTGGAACTAAGCTGAAATGTTGGTATTAAATCTAAATATTATGAAAAGTAATGACAGATGGTTGATATTTGTACAAAGCATAGAATAATTTTTTAACAAAATGCCTCATTGGCATAACCACTCCATAGTACCTGTCTGTATGGTATATAATAAACATTCTTTCATATTTATTGAATGTTTATAAATTGTTCTCCTTTTATCACTTTTATATGTTTTCAATGTTTCAATGAACTGTGTATCCTCCATAACGTGATAAATAAATCTTAGGCTATATCCATTTATTGGTCTACGGTCTCATTTGTTTGACATGATTGAATTTAAACTTCGGAATATAAACTGCACACAACATTTTATGCATACCCACATGCATTCTTGCTGCTATTAGCTCGTTTTATCTAAAGTGTTTCCATTTGAGAAATGTGTTTAAAGGATTGTCCACAAATGTTCAAGCTATTATGCTTGGCAGCCAACTGACTCCTGTCTGACCCGATTTGTGTTTTTGGGATTGCTTCTCAGTATATTTGAAACAGGCTTTGCCAGGAACTTGGTAGTAATAGTTTACTTTTTTCTGTATGAAGGCCAATGTGGGTTTTGGTCATCTTATTTTGGGGGGGGGGGATCTTAGCAGGTGGCAGATGGCCTTTAGAGCAGCATTGGGCCAATAACTGACAGGTTGAAGATTACAACCCCAGAGTCAACAGGATGAAATATGTCACTGTCCTCATGAGCCCCTGTTAGTTGCTCTGGATAAGAACATCTACACTTAAAGTGTAAATGTTTGTCCACCCTTAGTAACATGAGAGTAGCAGTTTGCATTTTCCAGTTGGACAGGACTGACTGGATGGAACAAATGTGACCATTCTGATAGTGGCTGACAGATTAAATCAAAAGGCTGTTTGATCCTACAAATCAAAATCTGCTCTCTATTCCAACATTACAGTATGTGTGAGAAACCAAAAGGCTCCTTAACAAGCTTTTATAACTAAGTAATTTGCACCACTTTACTTGCCCTACTTTAATATGGGTCTTGTTCATTCTAAACTAGTATGCTGAAATAGGGAACAGTAAAATGATGAACACCAGGTCTTAATCATAATTAACAATTTTGCCCTATATGACTTCAATGTCAACTGTGTCTCGATTTACTAAACTGATACTATGAATGTATTCATTAACTTTAAATCTATTTATATATTATATTGTTGTCTATCACCAGCTGCACCATTGCATAATGTGATTCTGGTTCTCTTGCATTGTCAACAGTTACTTTAAAATCCTCCATGCTTTCTATTGTAAATGAAGTATACACTCTTAGCTTGGGTGCCATTAAACACATTGTTAATCTAGTCAACAGCGATTGAGCCAATTCACACTCATTAAAGACCATTGTGTTGTGTTCACACTCTTAAGTAGGCTTGAAACGGTTTGCTTACTTAACACAGCCCTCATAATGTCTTAATATGGTGGGTAAACACAAGTTTGTAACAGGAAATAGTAATTAATCTTCAGTTGCTACATCCAGGTTTGGACATAAAGCATATCCTATTAATTCATCAGAAATATAATAAACTAAATATGAATATTGTCTTATTCCATTGTTTGTAAACAATGAACATAAATGCTATATGGCCTCAAACCGATGTTAAAACAGTAACTAATTTGGATCAGCGTCTACATGTTTTGTACATTTCTCTGGGCCCCTGCCTGTTTAAAAAAACAGATTGGAGAGGGATTTTGTTATTGTTTATATTAATTCGTCTAGCATGTTATCCCAAATAAAAAGTTATATTCCAAGCTGCTCAAACAAATACGATAACACCATTATCTACACAAGTTTAAAAAAATTCCACATATTTCAGATTGAAGTTCTTCAGCCTTGTTTGGCGTTGTCCTTTAAAGCAGGAGTAGGAGGAGGGTCAGGCGGAGACATGATGATGATGATGATGAGAATATTTGTAGAGGGTAAAAAGCTGGTTGCGCAGAATGAGGTCACTCCGATTCCGGCGAGCAATCAGTGAGGAGGAAACTGGTCTGGGAAAGGGACAGAGAGCGGAGCCACCAAACCATTCAACTCCACTCCACCCGAATTATGATCACTCTCGCGGCAATGGAATAGCCTAAACAACAAATGAACAGTGGGAAAACTAAAGGAATCTTATATTCGACGTCTGTGAGAATTTCTATTCGAATCCTTTTGCTATTTGCTAAACTTTGCTATTTTGCTTTAACGATGAAAGATGACTTTCGTTCCTCGTTCCAAGCCTTCAACGTGACGCAAAGTTTGGACTAGTCCAGGTAGACATCCATTCCGACAGCGAATTTAAGGCTATAGATTTTAGTATTTCATTAGCCTACCTAAGCGTTAATGTGTTTCCATGCATATGCCTACTTCATAAGCAGGCATTGCATTTCGATTTCTTGATCAATCATTATCCAAACACACCTGTTTGAATATAACACAGAATTATAATGTTTTCCCACGAGTTCTTCGTCTTCTTTCTCGCGGTGACCTGTCTGTTTGGGATACCCAGAGCGACGGCGGCGGCATGCGAACCGGTTCGGATCCCGCTTTGCAAGTCCATGCCCTGGAACATGACGAAAATGCCCAACCACCTCCACCACAGCACCCAAGCGAACGCAGTCCTAGCCATTGAGCAGTTCGAAGGACTCCTCGGGACTCAGTGCAGTCCAGATTTACTGTTCTTTCTATGTGCCATGTACGCTCCAATATGCACTATTGACTTCCAACACGACCCCATCAAGCCCTGCAAGTCGGTGTGTGAGCGAGCAAAGTGCGGCTGTGAACCGGTTATGAAACGGTATAATCACACCTGGCCGGAAAGCTTGGCCTGCGAGGATCTGCCAGTCTACGACCGAGGAGTCTGTATTTCACCTGAGGCCATTGTCAAAGCGGAAGGACCAGGTATAGGGTGATGATAATATAGTGTTTTAAAATCCATATTGTACATAAATATAGCCTAGGGCCACAGAATATCGAGAGAGAATGATTGATGATGATGAGTCTCTTTGTAAAAGATTCTCAACATCAGCCCAACTAGAAACTATATTCCTCTCTGTTACGTAGACCCCTACAACCAAGACCCCTCAAAATGCTCACCTGGTAAGATGCATGTGACTATTGAATGTTCAATATAGAGTGACACAAAACATTTTACTACAGCCTCTAGTAGTCTAACGGTATTAGTGGTTTCATTTACTGTTCTCATAGTTGTAATTGTCTTTTTCAGAATCAACTCCTGATTTTCCAAGTGATTCTCACAATGTCCACTGTAAAGGATCCAATAACGGTGAAATAAACATTTTAAAAATTGGTTTAATCAAATGGATGACTACTAACGCAATTAGCTGATGTTCATGTCTTGACAGATCATTCTGAAAATGGAGCCCAATGTTAATTGTTTAAATTTTTTTAAATATTGCTCCACATTTTTCATTACATTTATTTCACGAATGCAATATTGTTGTTGAAAGTATTTTAAGCCTTTAGGAATAATTTAGTTGGAGATGTTATAGTGTTACAACATCCGTTTGTTCTTTCAGATCGATGCAAGTGCAAGTCAGTACGTCTCACTCTCAAGACCTACCAAAGGAATAATTACAACTACGGTGAGTTATTACTAATTTACCACTGTCTATAGGGGGTTTTGCTGTGATTGATATAAGATTTTAGAACGAGGGAAGTGCTGTAGCTGACTTACGATTCATGATATATTCATTATCCAAAAACACTGCGGGATGTTAAACCTAGACACAAATTAAACCTAGTTCTGACTACAAAGCATTCTCAATGGAATCTCAAACCTTACTCAAACCTCACTGCATTTCATAAACTACAGTTAAGTTAATTCATGTCAAGGAAGAAAGTTTTAAAATGTAAAGCTTCACATACACTAATGGAATGAGCCTGAATCATAAAGTATTTTCTTTCCAGTGATTCGTGCCAGAGTGAAGGAGATCAGGAGCAGGAACCATGATCTGAGTGCCATTGTGGAAGTGAAGGACATCCTGAAGTCTTCGTTAGTCAACATCCCACGAGATACAGTCACTCTGTATTATAACTCTGGCTGCCTATGTCCTCCTCTCACTGCCAACGAAGAGTACATTATCATGGGTTATGAGAATGAGGAGAGATCTCGGTAAGTCCAACCACTGTATATATTATCAATGAT
Source organism: Esox niger (assembly GCA_016801105.1). Lineage (NCBI taxonomy): Eukaryota > Metazoa > Chordata > Actinopteri > Esociformes > Esocidae > Esox > Esox niger. The sequence goes on from JACXGJ010004449.1 coordinate 33,357, forward strand.
ACTTAATGGGATAGTTGATCAGTGTGTACATCATGGTTATTAACTGAAAAGCAGTATTAGTATTTAGTAATTAGCATTTAACTGGAATTTGAACTGTTAGTTTATTTTCTGTGTTGGCAGAATAAAAAATCCATTCACCACCATCCTGTATACTCAAGCCAATAAGATGTTATGCAGGTTACTTCCAGTTACTTTGTCATTTCCGCCACATTGTAACTCATATTCCATCTAATGGTTTGTCATCCCCACAGGCTCTTGCTCATCGAAGGCTCCGTGGCCCAGACGTGGAAGGACCGTATGGGCAAGAAGGTGAAACGTTGGGACCAGATACTGAGGGAAAAGAGTCGTGGAAACTCTGGGAAAAGGAGCCGCCACTGATCAACCAAGACGCGTCCCTGTGATATGTAATGTCATATGGAACAAAACATGGAGACAGAAAGAAAGAAAGGTGGTTGCAGACAGAAAACGGAGAAATTGCACTATTGCACGTTTATTTTTTTTTAACCATTGTCACGTTTTGAATAACGAGTTGTAGCTGAATGCAGATTTTGTAGTTTTTGCTTTGTTTTTATGCGTTTCGTTTATAACTGTTATTATTTTTTTTAGAAGTTGTCATCCTCTTTTTGGCATGAACACAATGTTCATTTAAATGCGCAGAACATTTGTATACAGTTGAAGGGGACTTTGCTGGAAGAGTGACAATCCCAAATGGCATCCTATTATCTATTTGGGATACTTCAGTGTGTCAGAAGCACTCTAAATAGAAAGGGTTTATATTTGTCTAGCAGCTAGATGCATTTCCATTCTGTGGATGTCTCTGTGTAACCAAAGGGCTGTAATATTTTGGGGTGCTCTGTTAAGCTTTATTTCTTGCGAAGCAAACACAAACAAGTTGTAATCGGGCTACAGCTGCCATTCATTTTCCCATAAAAGAGGATTTAACACATTTGAGAGGAGTAAAATGAACAAGGGATTTGGGAGGAGTGTAGGAGATGATGCAGGGAAGGGGGAAATATTTGGGCAGTATCTAAAGAATGATCTTAAGAGGACAGAGAATATCATTTCACAGATGACAACACAACATAGAACAACGTTGAGCTATTGACATATTTACTGCATTCCAGGGAATCTTTCCCGGCTTACTTCTCTCTTTCTCAAACAACAACATTCAATTGCTTTGTCATCCTTCAGAGCTCAGATGTAGCACGTTGATTTACAAAGTGTCTTTCATACAGCCATTTTTGGTGCTTTGGGTTTTCTAAGCCAAACTGCAGATCTGTACTTCTCATATATATAAGTCTGGTTTGATTTTAACAGAACATTTCCAACTGACATGCGTCAATCTTTGAAATGCCAACCACCACTCAATTGTCATTGTAAATCTGAAATGAGTGCATTATTAAACATTGTCTGGCGGGTGTCATTACCAACTCATTCTTAGCTTTACATTCCATCTTAATCTTGCACATTAGATGAGTAACAATTTTTCATCCAAAGCATTTCTTAGCAGAAAAATCTATGGTGTACAGTCTAGCCTATTTGAACCAGGCAACCTGTTCACAATGCCATGATTGGCTAGCTAGAACTCACATTTGAACATATTGATAGAAACAGGTTGAGGAGTGGCTACCATGATTGGAGGTGTATGTGGGAATTGCAACCGAGCAATGCGGCTCCTAACTGGTGAAACAATTATTCAGCTGATCTGATTTGTCAAAAGACCAATTAGTGGGAAAAAGTCAGAATTGTGCTCCCCCTCTAAACACAGCCTGAGAGGGGAAAGAATCTGGACTGAGGCCAAATCAGAATACTGCTCGCCTGCTCCATCCTGGCCTCTGAAAGCATTCCTGCTTGTAGTCAGAAAGTGTCTGTTTATCATCCAACAGAAGACAGTCTTGTAACCAAACCAACGTTCAGGGAGAGAGTACATGGGTCTGACATGAAATTGCGGTTGCAATTTATTCAAACCTGCCATAGCAATGTTAACAGCGCTTTTATTTATAATACTCATCTCATTCCCACACCCCTCTGAATCTAAAGACTTAAAATATACATGTGAGGATTTGCCCTGGTCATTGCTGTGCCTAATATAATTGCCATGTGAATGGGCCACGGCCTACTGTGTAAATGCTGCAAAAGGCGTCAAAGATTGATAGAAATGTAAAGGTCACTGTGATTCGGCCTATATATGCCGTGTTTGGCATGAATGAGTCCCCACTGACCCAGGAACCCTTTCATTTCAACGCTGGACCTCAGTGATACAGACTGAATAGAGTCCTAATGGTCCACCACTCCAATGAAAAAGAGACTTGAAAAACCCTGAGTATGGGCCAAACTTCATCTTTGCTTCAGTTTTTACTGATTTGGTTACCTACCAGGTAAAACCTGTCATGTGATTTCATCTGTTTTAAACAGGTTGATTGAGCTTTTTTTAATATAAGGTAAAATGGTAAGAATAAACTACTAAAGAAAATCCTGGCCATGAGAATGATGAAAACCCTGTGAAACTGCAGCAACCTTGTATTTGTTTATATTTTAAAGATTGACTACAAGGACAGTCTCCGCAGTCAAAGAGGGCAGCATAAAACTGACACGGCTGAACCTGCACTATACAGGTTTCCAATAATGTAGTCCTGCTCTATAGAACATTTAACTTCAGTAGACATTTACTTAAGTAATTACAGGCTATACTATAGAATCTATTGTTTAAGTGCACTTGCCAATGGCAAAGCAGAACTGCTGACATTAGACAATATTAATAATGATTATACATTTTCCAAACACACTTTAGAGCCTAAACAAAAACTATTAACACAAAACCAACCCTCTGATGTCCAGACTGCCCTGACACAGGTTGCTTGAGAAAGAGTTTTTTAAATATAATTTTTAAATGCAAATAACATTCAAATGAACTCAATCTATTTCCTGTGGGAGAACAGATACCACAGACTTAAATGTGGCCAGAAATGTTAGACATACAGTACGTTCTCCTACCGTTCTCCTACAAGCTCATTGATTAACTACAAAACAATGTTGATGTGTTCAGACTGACCCAGCTTACTTTTGTGATGATTACTGTTTACAATTTGAATAATTTATCAAGGTTTTTAATAGGAGACACAGGGATACAGAAGATTCTTCTCAAAATGGTCATGCTTCTTGGCCAATAAAGCAATTATACCAACAAAGCTTTATTGCAATCCTAAATTTAAATAATGTGAATTGTTTATAAACTATAGACAATTTGATTTAATTTGGATAGTGTTAATTAAGCCTAAATCAGTAACCATTGAATCTAAAGTTAGACACACATAATTAGGCACAAAACAAACTTGATTTCACATGTTTATGTTTAAATATCTCCAACATTTATTGGTTATGACTATATTAATTAGACACAAATGTATAATATGTGTTCATTAACCCACTGACAGTATTCCTCGAGCTGTTGAAGCAAGAAAACCAACCAACTGAATTTTAGGTTTAGGCTGTCCCAACTTAAAATTTGTACACATTCATTAACTGTAACTTCATAAATAACTGTCATGGACACAATTAGCGTTAATTAACCTTAACACAGTAGCTTGTGGATCGTTCAGGCTTAAGAGACCCAACCAACTTTGTTCCTCATGGTTAGGTTAAAGTCCAAGACCATTCCAACGTCAACGACAGCTGGCAAGCACACCACATTTACTTCTGTCTTTGCTAGTTCCAGTAAATCATTTTGGATGGAAAGTCTTGGTAGACTAGTCAGCCCAAGATTGAATTTAAACAAAATTTGATCCCATCCCATTCACATTTTCTCACATAACAGGGAATAAATAGGCGTTACAGCTTGATTTACCCTGGCTAAAGAGACAGGGCGCCTAGTAGGCTAGACTCTATGCAGCTACTGTCAGAATTAGTGTCTCTACCCTTACAAAGATGGAAATGAATGATCCTCTGCATAATGAATGACATTTCCAGTTTCGGCATTATTTTTCTAGCTGTAAAAAACTGGCTCAAATTGAGTATTTTCACCTTTAATACGGCATAGAATATCTGTGACAATACTACTGGATGCATATCAATTGTGACTCCTGCTTTTGGTCCCCATAAAATAACAAATAGCAAAACACAGGGAGAAACATTGTATTATACCAGTATGTGCTTTGTCACCTAGGTTGTTACAATTTTACGGCAATATATATAATAATAATTTCCCACAATGAACAGTACATCTTTAAATATTATCTCTGTCAAGCCCATAGAATAAAAATACTATTTATTCAATTTAATTGCTGACGACATTCTCAGGTTTGTGTTCTGAACCAATTTATTAACAGACAAGTAAAAATCAACTGAGAGGAAGGAATTTTTGACTGAGACTCAATCATGAATTGTCTGTGTAGAGTTTAAGACAGTTAACACATTATTTATGAGCCAAATAAATAGACAGACCCCACCTGCATGTTTGGTTTAGGAAGTGGAAGGCCTCATTCAGACATTCCCACACACACATGCACACATGCACACGCACTCCTGACTAGCTTTATTGCGGCCTGACACGCTGAATAAATCGGCGTCATAATTAACCTGTCGCGCCCTTGCATTTCAACTCACGGAATATATACACCATGTGGGAACCATCAAATCCCAGAGCAGTGCAATGAGAGATGTAAATCTTCTGTTCAGCCGCTGTGCTCACTTCTGCAACCCAAATATAACCCTGTTACATAAGTAGTGCGCTAGTTTCAACGTGTGCTTTTGGGGCACATCAAAAGTAGTGCACTACATAGGGAACATGTTGGACAAAAGTAGTGCACTTTATGGAATAGAGAGTCAATTTGAACGCAGATCTAGTGGTCTGAGATCATGGCAGGGCACAACTCTGTTCAATCAGGATCTGGCCCAGTATCTGTGCCAGGCCAGGACCTTTCTGCCTCCCTGAACATTTCACTGGGTTATTATGTATTTCATGACTTTCAGAACTTGGTGGGAGATACACATTCCAGATCTACCTGCAACCTCTTGGCTGACTGCGGGAACTACTGGCCCCCTCAACTGCACTTTTAATCACTCTATACGTAAGGAATCATGACTTCATTTGCTGCAAAGAAATTACGAATCAACTCTACAAATTCCAACTTTAAATTCGCTCTTTCCATTTTTGCCCTTTTATCTGGTCCTCTCCTTCTACCTCTCTGGGGCCCTGAAGCAGTATCTGCCCATTTCCCATGTAAAAGCTCAGCAGCCCGGTTTCCTGAGCTGAGACGGGAGGGTCCCCGGCTCACTGCTCACACGCTGGGACTAGGTAGAGGGATGAAAACGCAGTGGCAACACATCAAACCCGACCACCCCATCAGGAAGCGCAGCGCTCAGTGTGTGTCCTGGCCGGAGCCACGGAACTGGACACGCCCGAGGTCGCCGTGACGACACTAGCGACACGCTGCTTCCACCGAACAAGGGGATCACACAGGAACCTCCGTCCGCGACATCATACGCCCGACCACCGTCACAGACAGAACACACTGGAAAACAATCTCTCACCAACACAAGCAACCCCTCGGGACCCATTGGAGGAGATGGCTAATCGGTTTCCATCCTCAGGCCTCATCCTCAGGCTTTATGGGTAAAAGAGACACATGGTAGAAGAATTAGCTAGGAAACATGTAGCCCGGACGCATCGAACCAGGGTCCCACCTGTCTCCATGGTTATTTTTGTACCATGTTCAATTGAACCTACAGTATCCCATAAAAGAAGATCAAGTTGGCTGCAACGGGCCCTAACTGATTATCTCGTGGACATTCTTTTGTAGAAGTGTGGACAGATCTGACATTAACCAGCGTGGAAGCCTAGCATGGAACATGACGTTTGGATAGATGGAGCGTATGGAAACAGGTTCTGTTTGTTGGTCACTGGTGTGCATCTTCCTCCTCTTAGAGAGCTGATCTTTACCTACCCTGCTGAGGTTTCGCCTGTTTGCTAAGTTTTCGAGGTGACTGAACGATTGCTCAATGTTTATTTTCCTAATATGAGAGGTGGAAAAACCCCACCCGCCCAACCAACCCGGGACCACTGGAAGGGCTAGGAGCACAGAGCTGGCAGCATGTCCACCATTTCTGTCGTCAGCGGGTTGTAACACCTTATAACCACAGTGTGGTTTTTATGAGGGGAACATTGAAGTTCACGGAAAACACAATATAACTTATAAAAGTGTACGTCATTTGTGAAAAACCATTACCAAAAATATTAGTATTTGATAATATTCCGTTACACACATAATTTAATTGGATAATCTTTAGAAAGTGCAGGGGGGGTTATTTGTAACTTTGTTCCTACATCAATTTGCTCAAACTATGAAAAGCCACAGACTACAATAAAAAACATTTGGCTCCCATGATGAGTGCTCGGGGTAAGTAACATACAGAGAGACGAGACCCCCGTAGCCCCAATCCTATCTGTTTATGTGTTTCACGTGGTACTTATTCATACCCAACAGCCCTCTATTAAAACTAATGGGTTTTCTCCATCAGGTGCTTGAAATCTCAATCAGAGCTCCTTTAAGGTTAACTGCAAACTGCACACAGGATTTTGAGAGAATAGATTAGATTAGAAACAATACATTAACTACCCATTAGATGTCAGACATAAATAAAGAAGAAACCTAATGAAGTCAAATGAAGTAAAACAGCTGTATAAAAAGGCTGCTAGAAGGCCATAAAATTAAAGACCTCAAAAAACATTCTTCCTCATAGGGAGGATGACATCACATCTGCCCCACAAATTAAGTCAAAAGTCCTACCCTTTACTTGCTCAAAACAATGTTGCTGTATATCATACTGTGGACAGATAGTAAGCCAACAAACAATGCATTGCAAATAAACACTATTACAAGTGGGACCTGAAGACAGACAGATGGAAGGTAGCCTGAAAGGGCTCCACGTGTCCCTGACTCTTTTCAGTCGGTCATACATATTCAGCCCTTAAACAGGCACTTTACGGAGGCAACCGACATGTAGCTGCACCATCTGACTGACCAGAGCAGCCCCACCGCTCCCCCACAACCCCAACGCAATAATCAAATCCCCCAAGACAAGCCTGTCAAGGCAGACGTGCTCCGGCCTCGCTCAGTGCAATTACGGTATTGAATGCCCTTACACATAGTAAGCTAGGCTACTCAGGAAAAGTCCACTTGGTTTTCACATCATTAAAAGGGTATGTTGTTCTTCTGTGGCAGACTGCGGGTGAAGGTAAAGCCCTAAGCCATTACAGCAGGTACAGCTGTTTTGACACTTTTGGTAGGCAGCCAGTCCATCTGAATACAGTCCACATCTATGAGATATTTCAGCTGGTTTTGAAGCAGAGCTCAAGACACTTTCACGCACGCACATCTTTTCTCTGGAGTGAATCTACAGGGCCAAACACGGAGGCAGACATTAGTTATTATCTTCCACCACCCGGATCGCTAACGCTTTGGGATTCACCCCGGATTACATTTAAACAAAATTGACAGCAACTGGTCATGCAATATGTCACACAGCTGGCAGAGATCTGGGCACATACTAAAGGGCTTACAATTAATTGTCTGCCGTGGCACGGTAGAGAAAGGGTTTATTGGATTTTAAATCATACCCAACCGTGTCACCTCCACGAGCTGAGTCTCAGAATCAACGGGGCATTGCTTTAGAAGCGTATGTACCTGAGAAGCATGACGTTAGCACTGCATTAGTACCACAGAGGAAAAGGCCTGGCTCAAAGTCTGTGGTAAACATTTCCCTCGTGGAAGCGAACAATCAGCACCTAAGAAAATATTCACATGAAATTGTAGGAGAAATTAACAAGCAAAATTGCCACTGGAATCACACTAAAACCAAGGCTAAAGATTGGATCGAAGGCCAGATTATACAACTACTGTAACAGCACCGCAGGCGGAGTGAATTGACATTCAAAAAACGAGGCGGTTTAACAGACATTTCCTGATCATGTAAATAATTGGAGTGAACAGTAATGTTTACCTTAACTTCTGTGTATGCTAACACTGTCCGTGTTGTGGAATGTGGAGGGTTTCAACACGGGGACCAAGTTTGGGACCCAGCTACACATTGACTTGAGTGTCTGGGGAGCTTCTGGACAGATTCATGCATTTCGTACGAACAAAGGCACACCTCAAACATTACCGCTAAGTACACGAAGCACTCATTGTACTCCGCGTATTATGAAACTCGTGTTTGATCTCGTGTTGGCGTGTCGAACGTTTTAGGCCATATGTTTCCGATAAGAGCATGATACTCGTGAAATCCTTCCCTGCAGTCTGACAGGAAATGAAGAGCAACTGAAAAAGGACTAGAAGGACACTTTTTCTTGTAAGCAGCTCCTTAGGGTGTGAAATAACGAGGTCAGTTATTCTTCCTGGCACGTTTCCACTAGTCAGAGAGGACTGACCCACTGACTGTCAGTGTTAGTGTTTTCTGGTACCAGAACCCAGGCTATCAGCAGAGTTTAGATACACGCCACAGATTACACACCTTAGGCTGGGATGTATATAAAAACAACCTTAGTGTTTACCTCCAATTCTGAATAGAGAATGCTCAGCTCTGGGGCACTCGGGTCGATTTTTTTATAAACTGGGTGGTTCAAGTGCTGAACGCTGACTGGCTGACAGCTGTAAACCATGGGTGTGACAAACAATGATTAAATGACGTAATTAAGTTGTTAATCAGTATTATAGCCCCCCTGAGGGTTTGTCGTACCATGGCGAAGGGCTATTTCAATATTAGTCATTGGCTTTCCAGACTTGATGCCTTGTGATCACGTGACCAACCAATCAAATGGGATCAGCCAAATAACTACATTAAGATGGCAAAAACTACAATGCTGTCGTTTATACAAGACCACCATTTAACCTAGTTTAGTATTTTAAGCATTCCTATACATGACACTGGTCGTTAATCTAGCATACACACAAAGTAAACTGATCTGGAATGACAATGCACAGATGTCAAAATACCAATTTCATTGTTTCAAATAAAATGCCCCATTACATTAAATATTGCAGTACTTTAACATATAGTTAGCATGAATTAGTTTATATCCTATTGATGAAACACATGCATGTACAGATTAATGCACTGAACAAGTTTATCTCAAAGTAGAAATTTATTCTTGACAGGCAATGTTTTTATCAATCATGGCTGGTAAGAATTGTCCCAGCAGATGGTTAATAAATACATTATCCCAACTGCATTCAGATGGTACAATATTTGTACAAAAAGATAGCAGCCAAGCATTATACATGTCTGAGCTAAGCAGAACAAATACACTACTTTGCTGCCATCTAGTGGACAGGTTATGACATTAAAAAGTGGATTGTTTTCATCTTGAAAGGGTCAGTAATCCGCATTGCAGCTAATTCTTTACATTTTCAAGACCACAAAAACAAACTCCCAAATACAACCCAGTTTCCAAAAAATATGGGATGCTATGCAAAATGTAAATAAAAACAGAATGGGTTCACAACTCTGTTAAAGACTGCACAGGCAAATAGTGCAACAAGTGTAAAACTGATCTGATAAATAAAAATGATTTTAGAAATCAGGGATGGTGTGTCCTGCGGACTCAAAAGGAAAGGGAACATCTGGCTTAAAACCAGCGCACAGTTTAAAAGCCAACATCCGTGATGGAACCATTAATGCCAAACAATATATACAGATTTTGGAGGAACATATGCTGCCATCCAGAAAAGGTCATTTTCAGGGAAGGCCTTGCTGATGTCAGCAAGACAATGCAAAACCACATTCTGCACATATTAAAACAGCATATTTTCCTTAGCAAGATTCCAAGCACTAAACTGCCCTGCCTGCAGTCCAGACCTGTCACCCACTGAAAACATTTGGCGCATTTATTATGAAACAAAAAAATAGGACAAACTCCTGTTGAGCAGCTGAGTGTTGTTAACAGAGATGCAACACTAATGAACATGCCCCTGTCCCAACATTGTCTTTATACTATTTTCAATTAAATATAGTTACTTAAATGATTTTCACACCATTGCATTCTGGTTGTAGTTGCACTTTATGAAGCGTCCCAACCTTTTGGGAAACGGGGTTGTACATTAGTATCAAACATCAAAGGAGAGAATATTACAGAGTTCCTGATACCAGATTATAAATACATCATTTAAAACCTGCTAACTTTTTTCAAATTCCCAATATGACAGTACACTATTGAAAAACAATCCCACAACTAACCAAGTTATGTTCATACTTACTTCAGTGAAAACAGTAATAGATAAATGATTTATATGCAGTAAATGTTGTAGGTATTGGAAACATTCCTGGTAATTGCTTTCAACAGGGTTTATTTCCTAAACTGCGTGTTCCTGCATTCACAGGTTGCATCCTTTAAACAAGCCAACAAATACATAGTTATAACCATATTGCCCAACAGTGTGGTCACTTCACAGAATGGATAAGACACTGTTTACTACACAACTCATTCAAGTTGAACCAACAAAATAGTGACAAAACTTTTAAAAGTGCAGATCAATTGCATTTTTTATGATCTTAAATGAAAGTATAAATATTGTCCCCAGCATTAGAGTACATTCGGATACCAAGCAGGTCAACACCTACAGGACGGACACTCTCCACCTATAGAAATAGTAGCTAACGTATCAGTCTTCTCTAATCGTTGAATCAGTTCGAAAAAAAGTGTTTTTTGACAGTACAACAATACTGAGGTAAGGTCTTCTTTACCAATGTTCCTTAGTAGTAATCCTCCTTGCAGAATCAAACCTCATGTCCGAGTCTTGATGTTTGTTAGTGTATGTGCGCTTGACTGTTCTTTAGGTTTCCATTTCCCATAAGAAAAAGCATCTCTGGCGCTCTTGGATTGATTTTTAAAATGGATCCCTTTGAACTCACAATTCATCCTGCAGAAAGAAAAAAAATGTATTGCCTTAAACAATTCAATTACGACATGACCCATTTAGATAACATGTGTGAGGTGAACTTTCACCGATATACTGCCGCAGTGATTTGATAATATGCTCAAAATGGGCCAACACAAACACGATCCATAGTCACTTCATTCAAAACGTTGGCAGTCATCTTGGCTATAATAGCCAACTCAGTATAAAGACTGAATTCGGTATACAGACATTTAAAAATGAAAAGAAATCAAGAGCATTCTACCAAGGTTGAGTGCTGTGTTTGACATATTAATCAGTTTCACACAATTGTCCTCAACACACTACAGACACCCTTGTTGGTTTTGGGATGAATTTAGGCACAGCCACAACCTCTTGCTCAGGGACAGCCAGCAGTACAATTATCTAGCCACCTATCACTTCTATTAGAAGTTAAACAACAACATTTATGGCACAAAATCACACATGTGCAGCAGGGAAGTTAATGTTTGAAATGAAATGGGTCAATATGACTGTTTTAATGTGTCTCTGTAAACATAGCATGTTTGCTGAACAGCCTTCCTGTTATCTTTTGATAGCCGATGCTGTGATGAGTTCAGTCTATTAAACCTGAAATGTCAGCCTAAACTTCTATTAGCATACAAACTTCATCTCCTTTGGTTTATGTAAAGGAAATGCGCTCCACCTCCAGCTTTGTTTAACCTGTGAATCCAAGACAAGCAGCCTGCTTTTTTTGTATACAAAGGACATCCACTGTCCAACTGACCCAGGGGCCTCCAAAAAAAACAGCTGAGAGTTTGATATGTGGCAGCATGCTGAAGGCCAACAGTAGATAATAACACAGATACAGGCGACATGGTGCTGGTACACGGTGGCTGACCTTGAAGTTGCCCGCCTTGTCAGATAAGCCTGGAGACAGCTGCTGGAGCCTCTGTCGGAGGATGTCCACAATGCTATTAGCATCCCTGCTGTTCACGTGCTCCCCTCCCTGCTGGCGCTGGGGACAGAGGGATAGATGGGGGGGGACAGGGGGACAGATGGGGGGGACAGAGGGACAGATGGGGGGGACAGAGGGACAGATGGGGGGGACAGAGGGA